>APFE030523795.1:0-13403 GCA_000404065.3 Pinus taeda | reverse complement strand
TGGTGTCCCACAGGAACAAGGAATGAAATAGACACCCTTCATGTCTTTAGGGTTGATAGGATCTTTTACAGACCTAAGGGAGCCACGAATAGTATTAAGAGGCCTAAAAGTTGCGGGCACATCATAATTCCTCAGAATCCTCGCAATCCTATTAGTGGTCCCTTGGATGTAAGGTAGGTTAACCCCCATGACACGATCTTTAGGATCTCTTCGGATTGAAGGCTCCTTCTTGGCCTTGAGGAAGGATTTTTGACCCAGGTATCTACTGTAACTGTTCTTCACAAAGACATCTAGGAGATGAGCCTTTTCTATTTCTAAGCTCTCTTCATCAAAAATTCTAACAGCACGGGTGGCAAGCGTGCTTAGAACCCCTAACTTCTGAGCGGGGAAATGATGGGAAGAAGCATGCAAATATTGATCAGTATGCGTCTTTTTTCTAAACACCTGATGAGAAAAGGAACCATCCACATTCTTAGAGATGAGAACATCCAAGAATGGAAGACAACCATTTTCTTCTTTTTCCATCGTGAATTTAATGGCGGCGGACTGGTTATTGAGATGATTGAAGAAAAGATCTAACTCATCAGGACCATGAGACTAGACAACACCAATGTCATCAACAAATCTTCTTGAAAGCTTCGGTAAGAGACGAGAGGAGGCAAAAGCCTTGGACTCAAAATCCTTCATAAAGAGATTAGCTACGACAAGGGACAAGGGGGAGCCCATGGCAACTCCGCAAGTCTTCTCATAGAATTCTCCCTAGAAGCTGAAAAAGGTGGAAGTAAGGCAAAGCTCAACCAACCGAGCCGTATCAGGGTCGGTGAGCTTATTAATCACCTTCATGGCCTCATTGATGGGAATACAAGTGTAAAGAGAGACCACGTCAAAACTTACCAGAATGTCCTCGGGCTCAAGCTTAATTCTCTTAAGATCATCAATAAAAGAAGCTGAGTCTTTGATGAAGGACTCAAAATGACTAACCAAGGGTCTCAACTTTACAGCAAGGAACTTGGCCAGGAGGTAAGTCAGACCACCTATGGTGTTAACAATGGGTCTAAGGGGGACCCCTTCCTTGTGGACCATTGGAAGACCATAGATCCTAGCAGTAATGGGGTTTCCCTCAATAAGCTTCTGGGATAGAGGATTAGTGGAATTGCATGACTTGATCGCAAGAGAGACCACTCTAGAAACCCTTTTAAGGGGATTTTTAGAAAGTTTCTTATAACTCCCACTATTACAAAGATGATCGAGCATCTTATTTCTGTAATCCTTTCTGTCCAGGAGGAGGGCAGCCCCACCTTTATCTGCTTTTAAGACCATGACATCATGATTTCCGTTCAAGGTCTTCAGCGCCTCAAACTTAGCCTTGCTGATATTACTACGGGGAGGTTTAGCCCTCCTTAGGGCCACGGCACAATCGTGCCTAATCGTGTCTTTAATCTTATCATGAAGGTTCTTAATGCCACATTCTACATCACAGATGATGTTTTCAACAGGAATTTTCCTGGGTGCTAAGGAAAAATTAAGAACTTTTCCTAAGAGACTAAAAACCGCAGGAGGAAAGGTAAAACTGGACAGATTGATCACTTCATTTGCCTAGATTATTTCTTCATGATGACATTTAGAAGCTAAGGTTTTTCATAAGTTTTATTGTTCCATTTAAACATAGGTAATGATATACTTGAAAGTTACTTAAGTTATTACAAATGATAAGTACCCAAATAGAACTTAGTTGGGGAGGAAAATAAACCATCCAAAAACCACTTAGGATAGACATAAATGGCATACTATTAGCATATTTATAATATGGTACACCTTCATGAATTTCAATATAATTAATTGGGAATAGGTTTAATATTTGTAATTTCACCTCTTCATTTGGTTCATCAAACCTTGTGAAGAATTTGACATGTTGATTTGTATACTTGAAGCTTTACAATATATATACAAGACCTAGTTTTATGCATTTTGTCTCCTATTGGATCCTTCACCAAATATCATAATGTCATATACAAAAAGAAGATGTCAAATAATTGTTGAATATGAAATTTTTATAGATTTTATTTCAACTTTTTTCTTTGCATTTTATATTTACATGCTTATACCTTAAAATACTAATAAAAATAAAAAATGGAGGTAAGGTACATCATTATGTGAGTTCCTTTAAGTAACTAAAAAAGTCAAGTTAATTAAATTGTAGCCTATGTGGGTTGGAGGATTTAATGCCAACCTCCCATCTGGGGTTCAAGCCTGATTGACATGATGCATGATACTTCTTTTTTATCTACCTTTGTATTGCTCCATTGAGATCCTTCTATGTAATTACTATCTTGACCATGTTGTCATTGTACCTCTTCTGTGATTCTCGAGAATAGCGGGAAGAGGAAAAAAATAAAGGTGATTCATTCATGAGCATAACATAAGAGAGATGATAGGCATCCCATGATACATATTATAGTATACAAATTCATCTCTATATAGAATAGAAACAAGTCAAGGTATATCTAATTTACCTTTACATAAGATTTGTCTAAATGTAGTTTCCTCACAACTATTAGGGATTCCTAAATCTTGATTGAGTACATTAATTCTGTTGTTGTTGCAACAAAATTGCAGATTTTCCTATTGAAACGTAATCAATAGAATTCATCGAAAAGGCTCTAGAAAAAAATATGTTTAAGTGTGTTAACAATTTTTTAAATAAATTAATAAAGAAGATTATGTAGAGAAATTATTCTAAATTATTCAATGTTTCTATATCTTATTTTTTGGGATAATAGCAATAAATGTGGAGTTTATATATCTTGTTATCTACCCACATGGTGTATATTTTCTTCAAGTTTTTTCAATAGATGTCCTTCCAATATATAATAAAATCCAACTAAAAATTTCAATGTCCATCCATCTCTAGTACTTCTATGCTTTTAGAGGCTAGTTAGCTAATTCTTACTTTCAATTATTCCTTTGTGATTTGTGCTTCCAACTTTTTGTTTATATAGTTGTTTTTATGACTATTAATTATTTTATTTTTATATATCTCTATACAATATAATATGTAAGTAACCCTTCTATATCAAACATTTTTTACCTTCTTCCCATACCAATTGTTCAAATTCACAAGTGAAAATGCACATACTTGCATTTAAGAGATATGGATGGGACATGGTAAAATAAAATACCATTAATTGAATAAATGGAAGCTTATTCAACATGGAGCTTCATTGAAGTTCTCTAAAATGGATATATTTTATAGATGTTAACTACTATTTAGTGCACCTAAGCCAAAAATCATTCACGGATTACACTCGATTTGGGTCACGACCACCCATACTCATGATTGAATTTGTGCTCACACTTTTCTAAGTGGTGTCATTTTCACTACAAATTGCCTTGATATAACACCTTGTCACTAATAGTTATACACCTAGTGGGAATCCTATGATTATTACATTTTATCGATACATGTCATGCATGTATTCATTTGATTGATTATAAGCTTTATAAGTGAAGTTTTCTGATTGATTACAAATCACAAAATAACTATAAGAGAATCATATGAAAGAAATTTGAAATAAAATTCCTCTAATGAATGATGTTTTGGAGTGTTTCATAAAATAGAAAAAATGGGTTTTGTGAGCAACTGCTTGGTTAGTTCAGATGCTCAAAATGATAAATATCATTGCTAACGAAAAAATTGTTGGTCCACATCTTTAGTTAGTGATGTCATACTCAATGAAAGGCCTATGGTAGACCTTATAGGTTGCATATTCAAAATGTTCTGTTACTTCCCATTTCCAGGGAACTAATGAAATATTCCCCTTAGAGAGGGTGTCTCCAGCTGTGTTGTGTTCCCTGTAAATGTGATAAATAGTAAAAAAATTAGAAAGCTCACTTGAGGTGGGAAATATAATTCAAGAGAGGTTGAAGTTTGAGGTTGTACTATTTGTTTATTCCTTTAGTCTAGTTGATGATGGGCTTGTCTTTGTTGATTTGTGGCTAGGGTGTTTTTATGATGCGAGGAGATGAGGGCCCCTTAGGTAGAAAATCTAGGAGAACAAGAGATTGAGTCGAAGTGATTTCATGAGGAGTTAACTTGTTATTAAAAATAATTTTATTTCCTGCTAGCCATGTTCCCCAAATAGAGAGAAGAGGGAGAACCATGAAATCTCTTGTTCCCACATTTGTGATCTACACTTGCCACACTTCCTTAGGACTTGTTCCTTCACACTTACATACCTTTCCCAATTTTGAAGAAAATAATTTCCAGAGGATTTTGGTGTGGGAACATTTGATTAGAATCTGATTGACTATTTCCTACGTTAATTTGCATAGGCTTCAGCAATTTGACCTCTATTTTTTCTATCTTTTGCACAGAAAATCCCATGTGGGAATTTTATTTTCCAGAGTGCACCAGATGAATAATCTAGATTCAGTTCGGCATTTGAGCTTTGAGAGGTGGTGCCACCACGACCCTAGGTGGTCGAGGAGTTGATCATATGTGAGGATTAGGTATCCTTCTTTTGGAGTGTAATGTCCTGAGGAGGAGAGGGTCCAAGCTAGCTCATTACAGTCCTCAAAGATGTGTATGTTCCACTTGCAAGGCTTCGGTAATGGATGACCAGGCTCTTCTGAATTGTCTTGGTAGGTTCATATGTCTACTTGAAAACCATTTTTGGTCTCTGAGGGGATTCTAATGGGGGTTCACCACATGATTTAGAGTTAAATCCATTTTCAGTGAATAAAATCTATACTATCTTCTGGAAGGTGGTCTACTCCACTAATACTAGCCCTAAGATTGATGCCTAGTCTAATGGTGGTGTCTTTGCCATCTTTCCATGCAAGTTTGTTTTCAACAAGGGGAAAGGAATTGATAATGGCCCTCCATATGCTCGACGTGTTTGGTTTGGTTTTATTGGATTTCCAAATCTATTCCTTAATGGATAGAGGAAAAACATATTTCCCATATACCACTAAAGTCAATAGGCTTTGAAATGAGATCATACTCCAACCTCCTTTGGCTACCAATGCTTAAGAGAAAAAAGGAAGCTTTTATAGCTCTAGCCACCCATGCTTTGGGCATTGTAGTTTTCGACCATTTGACCCATGGGAATGCATACTATTTAGAGGTTCCTACCTAAAGAAATTGATAGCAAAGTTTCTAAATTTTGGTGAGGGTTTCTTTTGGTATCGAGGAGAGTGACATCTAGTAGACGAGGATGGTCTCCATCACTAATTTAGTTAGGACTAAATAGCACATCATTGATAACCATTTTGTGCTCCAAATTTTGAGTCTCTTTTCTATCTTTGCTAATATCCATTTCCAATCTAAATTTGTGTAGGAATTAGGTTTTAAGAGGAACCCTAGGTATAATATGTTCTTTATATTGACCGAATTGAGAGGAAAATAATTCATATAGGATATCAACTATCCTTTAGTTAGACCAAAGGGAGTGATAGTTGATTTTTTATATTGATTACCATTCTTGTGGCTGCTTTGAGAAGAGAAAGAATTTCCTTGAATGCATGAGCATCTCTTAGAGAACCATCCCTAAAAATAAGGACATCATAAAAAAAAGGTGGGTGATGCGAAGAGTGGGAATCACCTTTAGACCCTTTAGACCATTCCTTCTGCGTGCTTCCGCCAAGGATCTAATAAGGCCTTCTCCCACCGAGATAGAGAAGGACAGAGTGTGGGAAGCCTTGCCTGAATCGAAATTCGACCTTGAAGAAAGGAGAGGCACATCCATTAATGAGTACTGAAAAGGAGGAAAAAGTGAAAATCATAATCCAATTGATAAAGTCTATTTTGAAGCTAGTGGGTAAGAAGGAGATGAATGTATAAACAAATGGCATGGTTGAAAGCTTAAGAAAGGCCAATATTTAGAATGGTTCCTTTCAGGTGACATTGTTTGAGACCATGGAGGCCTTCCTCGAAAACAACAATGGCTTCATGGATTTATCTTCCTTCCATAAAGGAAAACTATTCCTTTGAAATGGATTTAGATAGGATGGGTTTGAGTCAAAGAGCTATAATTTTGGATATAATTTTGTAAATGCAATTATAGAGAGTGATGGGGAATAAATCATTAAATGAATAAGGCTCATCGGATTTGGGAATTGGGGCAAGGAAAGTGGAGTTGAAAGAGGTGGGGATGTGATCAGAATATTTGGTTTCTTTAATGATGTTAAGGAGGTCAATGTTGATAAGCTCAAACATCACTTGGAAAAATTCAATCGACCACCCATCTCTCCTCAAGCTCTTATCCTTTTTGAAGTTGTTCAATACCTTCTTGAGATCTTCAATTGGTTTTGGTTCCATCATATTCTCATTTTCATTTGGAACCATGAATCTTGGGAATTAAAGGGCCAGCCTAACCACTTCAATAATTGATGCTCTTTGGGGTTTAGCTACGGTTATTTGTATCCATAGTAGCAAGGTTCTCGAAAGAGGATACATAATTCCATTCAAGTTCCTTTAGATTCCAAATTGTGTTACTCATTTTCCTCCCTTTGGTGAAGTTTTGGAAGAACTTAGCATTCTAATCACCTACCTTCAATTGGATGGCTTGACTTTTTGATCTACACATCACCTCTATGTAGGCTAGGAATTTTTTCTTTTCCCCTTCGAGATGGCTCATGTGTGATTTGTATTTCTCTTGGTCATTGCATTTTGATGGGTCTTCTGATATTTCCTTTAGATCGACTTTCACTTCATAGAGCTCCTACGAGTCCCTTTCCCTTTTTTCCACCAACCATTTGAGAGTGGATTCCTGCATAGATTTGAGATTTTGTGCAAATTTTCTTCCTACTATAACATTCAATAGAGGATCAAAGAGTCTCCAGGTGTCTTTCACTAGCCCCATAAAAATCTCATTTGTGAGCGAGGTTGAGTTGAATTTGAATGGGCCAGGGAGTTTGTTCCTAGAATATTTGGTTTCCTGAAACATTAGTGAGTGGTCTAAGCCTCCACCATCATCAATCCATTTCCTTATCAAAGGGAGGTTTTCAACTAGGTGCTAAACGAGTAAGAAGAAAACAGTGTTCCTCACAATATGCCCCCCCTTTCTTTTATTGTGTTAGGTGGGTTTGAGCTTGATGGGATCTATGTTAATGAGCTTGTGATTCTAGATAAGACTAGAAAAGAATTCAGAGTTTGGATAAACCTTTTCTATGGGCCCCATCTCTCAGCTTCACCTATAGAGAAGTTTAAGTCCCCACCAATGATAAGATTGGCCTTGTCCATGCATAATTTCATAGATAATGAATCCGAAAAGGGAAATTTATTTTGGTGGGGTTCGTAAATATTTGGGATGAGGATATCTTGATCGAGCTTCATAGAGCTAAACTTGAGGTTGATGAGTGTGTTCATCCCTTATAAATTTAGGGAATTTACAAACTATGGGTTCCAACCTATCTCTTGGCATCCAGATCAACCATGGGGATTTGTACATATGAATTTCTACTAGGCAAGATGCTCTCCAGAATGCAAAATATTTGATCTCCCTCTCCTAAAGTTTCTTGAAGGAGTAGAATGACTTCTCCCTCAAGTTCAACTAGCCATCAAAGATCCTGTTGTTTTTGGGGGCTGGATAGGAGCCTGAAATTTAGGGAAAGGAATATTATTTTGTAACCCCTATAGGGACATTCACTGCTCTAAGTTCCCCATTAATTGAGATTTGATGCTGGCATGTCATATCAACCAAGGATTTGTTATGAGAAAGTACCAGTTGAGACCAATGTCTTTCGCGTTTTCCTAAAGATATGTGAGGGGGATTGTAGTATAGGCCTCCTAGAGGGCATGTGGGGAGAGGGCGTGAGGGGTTAGGCTAGCATAGCTAAAAGTAATAATTAAATATATATGATCTTAATAGAGATGAGTAACCTTTAGAGGTGAGAGGGATGGGAAGAGTTTTCTTTTTTTTTTTGTGGGGGGGTGTGGGGTCGGAAGAGGGATAAAAGATGCCACATAGCTCAAAATTGGATGGGTTGCAAAAGTGCATAAATACAAATAAGTAGAGTAGCATAGGGAGAAGGAAAAGGTTGAGTACATGGGATCAATGTCGGTTCCATGGAGGAGGTGATCGTCTTTGTTAGTGTAAATATTTTGGAAAAGTGTACCAAAAATGTTTCACTTAAGTCACTAGTGACAAGTGACCCTAACAACAATTTGTGGTCACTTTTATGTATTAGATTTGCAAGAGAACGTGATAAAACCCTGCAAGAAAATATATACTACAAGCACAAAACATATAACAACAGTAAAGAAAGGTGCAATAACCAAATAGAAGGAATTCAATTGAATAAAAATTTATTAAAATACCTGGTGAGGAAGATTTACAACATGGTTTGTAGATACCCCTCTGTGCGATAGGTCCTTTTGATGTCCTTGTGCTTCAACAATCTTGTTCTTCTCTCTCAAATATGGAAAAATCCCAAAAGCAAGATGGAACTCAAGTGGGAGCTTAAATGTTGTGAGATAATCCCAAAAGCAAGATGGAACTCAAGTGGGAGCTTAAATGTTGTGAGATAATAAAGGTTATGATGATAATGATCATGGTGAAGAATGAATGGAAAACCCCCTTCTTTATAATAAAGTATTGAGTTAAATTAGGAAATGGAAAATAATAAAATATTATTAACCAAATCAAAATATAACTATTAGGAATACTTTATTATATATTTTGGAGAGGGAAAAGATATTCAAAATGGTAAAATATTTTTATTTAGAAAATGCTTGAAGTAATTAACAAATAAAATGATTTATTAATCACTTTGTGTGGATCAAGAAAAGTGTGAATTTGAAATAGTTATCAAATAATGGTTTAATAATTATTCCAAAAATATGAATAAGGAATAATAAATAAATAGTGATTTATTTAATTAGTCCAAGGCGATTTAGTCAAACGTGTTAAGAAATAATTATCCAATAATGACTTAATAGTTATTTCTAGGCGAAATTAAATAAATAATGATTTGTTCAATTATTCTCATGGGGTTTTTTAATTTTAAACAAAAATAATTTAATAAAAATGGTTTAGTAAATTATTTCCTATGGTGAAAGTGATTTTACTATGGTGAAAGTGATTTTACTATGGTAAAATCAATCTTACATGGTTTATTTTGATCCACCTAGTTAGAAATGGAAAGGCGATCATTTTTTAGGTGATAATATATTGCCCCCAACATACGAGTGTCACGAGAAAATCCTATGACTAAAGTATGTTGTAGGTTACATTTCCACGAGACACCTAAGGGGATTAAGAGAGAGAGAGAGAGAGAAAGAGAGAGAGAGAGAGAGAGAGAGTTGAAGCAATAGAAGGAAAGATGAAGAAATGGAGGGGGCGATACCTAGAAATATGGTATAAGTATCCTTTTGTTTTGGAGGACACAATCTCAAATGAGGTGGGGGAGGCATACCCATACCCACTAAGATAACCACGTACAAATAATAATGGTATTCCTAGTAATGTGGGAATTAGGTAGAAAGTATATAATACGCTGGCATCAATGTGCTAGAATGTGATGCAATAATACAATGAGTCCCATATACATAATGTTCATGGAAAACATAGGTCAGGATTGGACAAAATAACATTTGAGTACGTGAGACATGATGCCCATCAAGTTGATATGGTTAGGGGGAATCACAACCAAATAAGCCTTGTTGAACATGAAAGGGATTTGAAGATCTAAATGAATCGTCTAACTGAGGCATGCATGTTGTGGTGTTGCAAGTGGTGGGAACTGAGCCAATAAAATCTATGGAACTGCATCTAAGGTTGGATCATAATCTGTTGCCTTTCAGGCATGCGGGGGCTACCTGAAGGGCCACCCCCTCATGAGGTCTAGAACATCTCACACACACCTGACAAATGTTTGTACAATATGTTGGATCATCGAACCATCAAGTGTATGATTCTCGATCATGTGATAATGAGCTGGAGTTGAGTGCGCAAGAAACAACCGAGTCAAATGGAAATGAAGATTCCCTTTGCTTGATCTAAGACATGAAACAATGATGAAAGTTGTAACCAAGGTACACCATCGTTTAGAGCACTCTCCTAGAATAAATGTGTCGAAGTCAATAGAAGAGGGTGATCTGAATTTAAGCAAGAACACAAAAAATTACAGATATAACCATAATACAAATATGCAACAAAAATAACACTTCATTTCATTAATATCAAATATTGAAATATGCTTACAAACAGAATGGAAATAAGACTAGCTTGGGTGATGGTAGCTTATGGTTTTCTCTTTGTAAGACATTTTAGAGGCATATTTATTATCTAAAAACATGAGAAAAACATAAGCAACCAAAACTCTAACCCCACAAGATGTAACGCCAAGAGTTTGTGGGTCTCGTTGGGGTTAGTTGGGCAACCAACTTCTCGGGGTCATAACTTGGTCATATTGTCTTCATTTGGCTCATAGAATACCTTGTTGGAAAGGTATCTTTGAGTACTATAGGTTTTATTGTAGGCCTGTAGCTATGCATATGATTATGGGCCTGCAACGGACCTAAAAAATGTCGTTTAGGGGTTCAAAATTGCTTCGAAAGTTCAGGACCTGAAAAACTACTAAAAATAGTAAATGTTGAAATAAACAAGGAAAAAAAATAAACTAAGTGGATATCTAGGTGGGGTAGGTGGGTGGCCACCAATATCCACCTTGATCAGAGGGCTCGCTAGAGGTGAGGCAATGAGGTTTCCTCAACAAACACATGAGGATCATAGCAATGTGACTAATGGATTGACACGAGGGATGATGATGGAAGGAGACAAGATGAGAGGTGGACTGATGACTTTCATTTTTAGAGCATGATATGCATGGTTGACTTGGAAGCGACTGACTCAATTCCAAAGGGGATGGTCCATTACTCAAATGAAGGCATTTCAAAGATTGATCAATATAACTGGAGGCTAAATATGAGCACAATGGGACTCGAAACAAACTCCATGTATGTAAGGGTGACTCATATCTAAGGCCCTAAACAAGGGTGACTCGATGATGCTGCCATATGGGGGAGGCCCAAAGGGGATCATAAAAACATAGTAAAATTTTTATTATGCATTTCTATTTGAAAATTAGGAAGATAGAGATCAGATCTATAAGTTAGGTCCCTATTTCATAAACACTAGAGGTTTTTTTCTCACTCATTGGTCTCTTTAATTTAATCCTATGGTGGAAATATCATTATCACTTATGTGGACCATATTGGCTTTCATCCATCTTCTTTTTTGGGGTGAAGGTATTTTTAAGGCAATTGAAGATAAACTTAGCATATTTATTTCTTGTGATTTGGAACATGGGAACAATTTTCTGTGTCCTCGAATATGTATTGAAATCCATTTATCGAAAGGCCTCCTAGAGGTGATTCAACTAAATCTAGATGGTTGGTCTCATCTCGAGGCTCTAGCTCTAGCTTACAAACAAGTTCCTTTTAAATTTAATTTGTGCCACAAGTATGGAAACTTTGAGAAAAGCTATCCGAAAAGCTTCAACTTCTGAAAGCTCTCCATAGTCTCCTCTTAAAGAAGAGCAAGGAGAAACCATGAAAGGATTCATTCCCATTAAAATGAAGCATAAGAAGCATGGAAGTAAAAAGTAGTAGACATGTAAGGTGGAATCTAAGCATCAACCCATTTCCTCAAATAGCTTTGAAGCCCTGAATTCTCTAGAGGAAGAAGGCTATAATCTTAAGGCCCAAGAAAATCAACCAAACAATCATATTCTAAATGTTCCTCGAGATTTGATTAACAAAGAACAACCTAGCTAAGGACCCTCCAAGGAAAAATCCTACAGTGGGAAAGATTTCCCCAAAGGTCTCTCCTAGAGTAAAAGATGAAGAAGGTGGTAAGGTGGCAAAGAATAAGTCCTCCTCTTCTTCCCCTTCCTATTCAAATGTGCTTAAAAACAAGCATTCCTCCCCATTGGTAACAATAAGAAAGAAAGATCATAATAGTATGTAATCAAGTCTTGAATCCTACTAGCTAAGCCATGTGTCATCGTCTAGTAATTTATAGAAATGTTATATTTCTACATTTTATTGTGCAAGTAATTTGTTTAAAGATACTCTTGCTCTCATGAAGAAGTAGGTGTAAAAATGGAAGACTTAGTTTTGAAACTTTTCCCTCCTTACTCTTTTTGGAAGGAGGTTGGTTTCTTAGTTTTTTTTGTGAATGTGCCATTAGTCCAAGCTTGTAAAAGTGTCGCACAAGGAAGAGAACATATTGCAACTGATTTCCGGAGTAATTGCTACATTCAAGCCGCATATTTTAATATAATTTTCTCTTTTAAGTTTAAAAAATTACTAATCATTGTGTTAGTGAAATAGATAGTTAAATATGCACATAATTAGGATAATAAGAGATAATTATGATGTACACAAATTAATGATTTATATGTTGAGGATAAACATAATGAATAGGTAGTTGACATATTTCATAAGTAAGTCGTTTCATGATAAGAAAAAAAAAAATAATAAAAAAACAATAATAAATTAGTAAATTGTTTCATAATTAAGATGTAAATAAATTGAGCATTTATGTATAAATGACATAGATATTAATAAGATTGTTATTCTCATTAATATTTAATAATAAAGAAAGAATAACAAATCACATAGTTGGTTTATTGTACAAATATCTATATGTGTCTTTAGTGCAAAAAAATATTAGTTAATTTTTAATTCAAAAATACACATACATACATTTAAATAAAATAAAATATGAATAGAAAAGTTTATATGTTTCTTTATTTTAGAAAATTAATTTACAAATGCATAGGTACATTTTTCATATAAAAAATATGAATGGGATATGGTAAAATGAAATACCATTACATAAAGACATGGAAACTTATTGGACATGAAATTTCTTTATAATTTCTAAACTTATAAATACCAATGTTGTTTCTATATAGAGATGTTAATTACACGGATGCATAAAACATAATGGGTTGATTTTATGATATGTGTATGCTCATTATTAACATATAAACTTATTGGACATGAAATTTCTTTACAATTTCTAAATTTATAAATACCAATGTTGTTTTTATATCGAGATGTTAATTACAAGCATGCATATAACATAATGGGTTGATTTTAGGATATGTGTATACTCATTACTAAACATTTAGATATATTTGGAATAAAACATAATGGGTTGGTTTTATGATATGTGTATGCTCATTATTAACATATAAACTAATTGGACATGAAATTTCTTTATAATTTCTAAATTTATAAATACCAATGTTGTTTTTATATAGAGATGTTAATTACAGGGATGCATATAACATAATGGGTTGATTTTACGATATGTGTATACTCATTATTAAACATTTAGATATATTTGGAATTAAGTGTGCCGAATATAAAGATTTAAAATATATTAGGA
>APFE030523791.1:38037-64649 GCA_000404065.3 Pinus taeda | reverse complement strand
AAAGTTGAAAACATTAAGACACCGGGTCTATTACAACCTTTATCCATTCCAAGCCAACGTTGGGAGGAGGTTTCAATGGATTTTATCACAGGTTTACCCAAGTCTGAGGGAAAGGGTGTCATCATGGTGGTAGTTGACAGACTTACCAAGTATGCACACTTTTGTGCATTATCACATCCATTTAAAGCCAGTACAGTTTCTAGTGCATTTATGGAAACAATTCAAAAGCTACATGGAAACCCAAAGATTATTTGTAAGTGACAGAGATCCCATTTTCACTGGAAATTTTTGGACAAAATTATTTTCTTGTCTTGGTACTCAATTAGCTCATAGCTCATCTTATCATCCTCAATCTGATGGGCAAACTGAGATAGTAAACAAATGTTTGGAAGGATATCTTCGTTGCTTTGTATCTGATAAACAGACATAATGGGTCAAATGGCTGCCTCTGGCTGAATGGTGGTATAACACTTCCTTCCATACAGCAACAAAAATGACCCCATTTATGGCACTTTATGGTATCAACCACCATCCATCACATCATATTTAAGAGAAAATTCTAAGGTTCAGGCAGTGGAACATCACATCGAACATCAACAACAAGTCCTCCAACTCTTAAGGATAACCTTGTGTTGGCACAAAATAGAATGAAACAACAGGCAGATCAACATCGCAGCGAAAGAAGTTTTGATGTAGGTGATTGGGTATTCCTACAGCTACAACCATATAAGCAATGTCCCTCAAGCAAGCTAAGAAGGATAATAAATTATCACCAAAGTATTATGGTCCGTACAAGGTGTTGCAAAAGATTGGTACTATGGCATACAAATTGGAGGAGCTTCCTGCAGCTTCTCGATTGCACCCAGTTTTCCATGTTTCATGTTTAAAGAAGGTTATAGGCGACAAGCTCCCAGTTCAAACAATATTGCCAGAACTTGATGAGGAAGGAAAAATAATATTGGAACCGGAAGCAGTCATAGAAAGAAGAACTCGACAGCTACAAAATCGATCAATTTCGGAGTATCTTATCAAGTGGAAGAACTTATCCGCTAAAGATTCCACATGGGAGGATGAGAATTTTATACAGAAGCATCCAGAACTTCTCAAGCGTTGAGGACAACACTTTTTTGAAGGAGAGGGGCATGTTGGGTCCCTATAACACTAGTGATTACACCAATACTATTGTAGTTGTACCCCTTATTAATATTGTTGTGCACCATAGAATCCCTCTATTGTTATTTTTGTGGCTTTATATTATTAATTGTTAGGTCAGCTGGGTTATATTGTGACTCCTTAGACTCCTATATATAGAAAGGAGGTTTTTTCATTTGAATCATCCAAGAATTGTTCATTTATGTAATGTAAAGGAGGTTGTCCCCTCGAAGAGGCTGAATTCTAAGGCATTGATCTATCTTTTCTATCTTTTCTTGAGCTGGTTTCATAACACCTCCATTTACTGTCGGAAGTTGTGTGGCAAAGCAGTCGAATTTATTTCTGTGGCCCATGTAGTCCTTAGTTTCTTATTGTAGGGGTTTATATAGGATTAGCCCATATTTCTGTGCCACTACCTCATACTTCTATTCAAATTCTCAGCTACCAACCCGTCCACCTGTAAAGGTTCTTCAATGCCTGCTCACAAAGTTCTCACATCAGGATTATCCATTAAAAAACCTTTACAGGACACAGACTTCACATCCACTTTAGCCCCCTTTTGCTTCACATGACCAGGGGCTATGACCTAGGGCTTAGCCTTTATATTGAAGATAAAAAATCAGGGCCTTTTCAATTTGTGCCTCTGGTCGCATCCTCTTGAAACTTTACATTGTTAATCACCCTCACGTTTCAACACGTGGTTCTTTGGCACCTTATGTGACTGCTGCTAACCCCTACATTGGAGCCATTTTATTGGTGACTTCCAGTTGCTAAATTCCTTATGATGCCCAATGTGTTGATACCTCCAATCACCAATTTTCGGGATTTTCCCCTTTAGTGCTTTTCCCTTGGTTTTTTCGGACCTCCATGTGATCATGGGCTAACCCCCTTATCAAAGCTTCTTTACCACAAATTGCGCTCAAAGACTTTTAATTAGAGTTGTGACCTTTTACCTTCACCGATCATTGATCTATGGGATTTATGACGTCATTAGTGCCACGTGGCACTTCCTGAGTGGTGATATGTGTCACCAAAATATGCCCCATATGACCCTAAAAATTTCAGATCAGCATGCCACGTGTCCTCCATACCACCACGTCATGATGACATCAGCTACCATGTGTCTTTATCAGGACCAATCCTTCTCTTAGCACATACCGCCTAGAGGAGAGAGAAAAGGGTTTGCATGCCCTTGGTTTTTCACTGATTTTCTTTATTATTCATTTTTTGGTGCTCCTGATGCTTTACACTATCATATCGCAACATCATGATATCGCAATGTTTTGGAGTTGTAACCCTACCATTAAGTTGATTCACCTATGTGTGATGCCCTAGACTCATCGATATGACACTTAACCTTGAAATTGTTGATCGTTGATATACCTCTACCCTGAAACCCCCAGCACTGATTGTAATTTGTGATGCGCTACTGAAGTGTGATATCAATGATCGTTGTTTTAGCCCGCTGATATGTCTTGATTGTTGGGACCTCTAATCACTGATTGTGAATTGTGATGAGCTTGTGACCTCTGAAGTTTACGATCATTGATCACAAGTTTCCCTTTCCTTTCCCCTATCATTTCTCTTAGGAAAATATTGTGATTAGCCTTCCCTTGGTCTTTTCCTCTTTTTTTCTAGTTTTCAAAGGGATGCTTCAATCTGCTCTAACATATGATCTAGGAGTCCATTTTTAGGCTTCCACCTACCATTGCAAATATTATTCTGAGATCTATCCAATGGAGAGGGTCCAATTTAGATTTTAGAGATTCTTTGGCTTGGGAGATGGCCTCAAACATCACTTCTCTCTTTGGAACTTTGGAAAACTAAAAACTCTTAATGTAGTGAGTGAAAACACCTCCTTTTCCATGGTTCTTTCAAACTTTGACATACCACTAAATATTGCACAGTAGACTTCTTTAACAAATTTCCCTTCTGCAGAGTAGTTTATAGTCCAATGCCCACTTTCAACTACAAGTGGCACTACTACTCTTCACCTTTTGTCTTTCAACGTGAAGCTCCAGGGAAAGAGTTGTCCCTGTCTACCTTCAACCTGCTTCAATTCACTCGTCTTGGAATCAGCTGACCGTTTAACTTCGCCAGCTACATTGTGCCCCCATTAGAGACATGCTTAATCATATATAGTCCTAACCACTGTGTCTTAAATGTTCTAGGGAACTTTGTGAATTTTCTATCATATAAGAGTACAAGATATCCTTCCTCAAATATATTTTGCTTGATGTGCTTGTCATGCGAGGCTTTCTCTCTTGCTCTCTGTACTTGCAGGTGAAAACCTGCTATAAACTTGTCCTCTTCTAAAGAAAGAAATTATGCCATCCTTTCGTCCATAATGTCGAAGTCTGCCATATTTGTGACAGTTGTAATTCTCAAACTTGCCACAATGTACTCCATAGGCATGACTGGTTCTTATCCTATACCAACCTAATCGGTGTTTGGCCTATCAATTTCTTGCATGTTGTCCTATATGCCCACAACACCACTAGAATCCTTAGATCCCAATCATTTCTATTCACATTGCACACTTTTGTGAGTGCATTCTCCAAAATTTTATTGAAAGCTTCTATTGTCCCATTCGCTTGAGGGTGATATAGGGTACTTTTATGGTGTACTTGAAACTCTTCATTCAGTACCTCAATAATCTAATTCAAGAAATATGAGGCCTGGTCACCCATTAATATCTTCAGACACCCAAATCGGGACAGAATTTATTCAAAACTAAACTTTGCGATGTATTTGTGCTGCAATCCTTTACTGGATATGCCTCGGCCCACTTTGTCAAATAATCAATTGCAGTTATTATGTATCTTGCATTGGTCTTATTTCCTATTAGGTTAATAGGTCCAAAAAATTAAATAGCCCACTTGTCAAGAGCTTGCAACGTCACCTATGGATTTAATGGCATTTTGTCTCTTCTAGATGGCCTTCATATTCTTTGACATATATCAAATGCTTGACACAATTATTTTTTATCCTTATGTACTATGGGCCACCATAACCCAGCTCTCAAGAATTTCTGCACACTGGCCTTTCCTACACAATGTCCACCTGTGACTCCTCCATGAGCTTCTACTAGAATACTCCGCCTTTCACTTTTAGGGATGTATCTACATAGTATTTTATCTGGTCCCATTTTGTACAAGTGCCCTACAATCAATGTGAAATCATCTTCTTTTATCACCAACTCCTTCTTCTGTTGTGTAATGTACTTCACGGGCACCATTCATGTGGCCAAAAACTAGATAATATCCATGGAGTGATCATCTGTGACCCTGATTGCAAACAACTGCACGTCGAGTAGGTTATCTTCGATACTAGTGGGTTCTTATCATGTCTCCAATCTTGATAAATGATCGGGCCTGACATTCAATATTCCCATCTTGACTACAACCTCAAAATCATACTCCTCAAACAACAACAACCATCGACAGATTTTTCCTCCTAAACTAGGCTTATTCACCAAATATTTCAGCATGAAGTGATCAATGAACATCTTGAAATGTACTCCCAACAAGTAGTGCCTAAAGCTATATAATGCATAAACCATATCTAACCATTCTCTTTCTATTGGAGTATAGTTGTTTTCTGCCTTGGACAATTTTTTTCTTTCAAAAGATATGGGCTGATCAATTTCGCCTGCGCCTGGTTGTGCCAACACTATATTGAGCACTATGAAAGATGCATCGACCTGTACATGAAATTCCTTATTCTAGTATGGAAAAACTAAGATCATTGCAATTACCATCTTCTCCTTCAGTATATCTAGACTCTTCTAACATTCTTCGTCACATTTAAAAGTGACATCTTTCTTCAATAACTTCTCCATTGGCAGAGTTCTCTTCACATACTCCTTTATGAACTTTTTGTAATAGTGAATGTGTCCAAGCGTTGTCTGCAGTTGTCTCACTGTTTTTGGTGTTGGCAAGTTCACAATGACCTCTATCTTCACGGGATCCACCAGCAAACCCTATTTGCGCAATATGACCCAAGAGTATGCCACAAGGCACACAAAATATAAAATTCTTCAAGTTAAGTAAAATTTGATGCTACCTACATGTATCCAACATAAGCCTTACACTCACAATATGCTTCTTTAATATCCCAAAGATTGTCCAATCATCAAAGTAAAATTCCATATATTTATGTATGTACTCCTTAAATGTTGTGACTACAACTCTAGAAAATATGGCAGGGGCATTCTTCAAGCTAAAAGGCATCAACATGTACTGAAATGAGCCCCACTCTATTACAAAATTTGTCTTATGTCTATCTTCTAGTGCAATTCATATCTGATGGTAACCCAAAAATCCATCTATGAAAGAATAGGTCTCGTGACCACCTACATTGTCCAATACTTCATCTGTAAATGGAGTAGGGAAAGGGTCATGCACACATGCATCATTTAGTTACCTCAAGTCAACACAAATTTTGATCTCTCCTTTAGTCTTCTTTTCCTAAACTATCATGGGACTTACCCATTCTAACTCTTCAACAGTTTCGATGATCCCTGTAGCTAGCATTTTGTCTAATTCTTCCTTCACTTTTTCCTTGTATTTCAGATTCAACCTATAAAGTCTTTGCTTCATAGGATTCACGTCAGGTTTCAGAGGGATCCTCATAGCTCCTAGGTCCCTTAATATGCCTTAATTTATGAAAACTTCATAGGGAATAGCTCATGGTATTCATGTAGCAGCTCTATGATTCTATGATTTTACTAGCTGTATATGCCTCCTAATAGTCTCCAATCATCACGAACTTCGGGTCTTCCTTTGTCCCAGTATTCACTAACTGTGTTTTTATTAGCTGCGTTAGATCCATTATTTCTGGCTCTAGTCCAACAAATTCACGGTGTCCTTCTGATTCTGGTATATGAATTTTGCGCAGATCTTTATCCTCTTTGATAGTGATATTATAACATTCTAGTGCTTTTTGTAACTACATAGCCTAGTCATCATGCCAAGTTAATGGAGCTTCATTCTCAAAAACCTTTGCTCAGATTACCTGAAGAGCTGAGTCCATACATGGACAATCATCTTCAAAACCTAATGTTAGCATGAACCCTTCAACCAAATTTGTCCAGTTTGCAGTTCCATGTCATAGTTCTATTTCAAGATACCAATTCATAGGAATCGTTTCTAATGTGTGGATAAACCCCTGTACCCACTCTTGTTCTGGAATTTCTTTCCAAATCGAAGTGCAACAATGAATATGGTGTCGGGGATCAACCTTACCATCATACTTTACTTCTATTTCTATGTCGATTGAGCCAAACCTTATGCACGTTAATCTTTGACACTTCTGCCAATCTTCTATATTTTGTTTATGAGTACCCCACCATCTATCGGGTGTATCCTTCAGGGCTACATCCAAAGCTTGCAACCTCTGTTATTTTGGTATTTCTCTTTCATATTCATGAAGAAAGAAGCTTACATCTCTGATCCCATCATAATAAGGTAGATCACATACCTTGGAAGTTATGCATTGAAGTGATTTTATGGTAGAGACTGCATATAACCTGTTCTGCCAATTTTCCATTTCTTCCTCGAAATCTAAAGTACAAGAATTGTCCTACTCCTAGCCCAATTTTCCATCTGTAGTAGGATTAATCCAATCTTCCTCCTTAGTGGTTATCTGATAAATGTTGTCAAAATTTGCATCAATACTCATCATGGATGGCCTCTATATAGTGCACTCCTTATGAACGGTCAAGACGGACAATGACTCCCATATCATCTTTTTCAAGCACCATTTGTCTCTTCTTCAAATTGATTACACCAAATTATCAAAATCCCAATCAAATCCAAGAAGCACTAGATAAGGGTTTCTATCATCTACAATTTCAATCACTTCGAAGTCTACTATGGTTCAGACTCCATCGATGTCTACTATAATGTCGAGCAGCCTTCCCATAGGGATGATCTTTTGTTGGTTAGCCATCCTCAACTGTATTGGTGACCATTACAACTTCGGTCTTCCCATTGACTCCCAATTTTTCTTAGGTAACACGTTGGCATAATATCCTAAATCCAGGATTACCTGATCCATATCATATTCCCCTATCTTTCAACCTATAGAGAAATAAATCTCAAACATGTTGTAGACTAAAGGAGCTCTTCCATTAAATTCAGCTTGTACCAACAGTATGGTTCTTTACCGCTCAGGACATACCTCTAAATTTTCTTCTAGAGACTAACATGTACCTCATGCATGGTTATTTGTAATCAAATATTTTGTTTTGAGGATCCATTTTTCATTTAATTCAATGAAGCATGCACGAAAGATCAGAGGTAGCTTATTTAACTCAAGACAGGCCCAACACTCTTCTCTGAATATCATGGTCCTCATCGTCCTTGACCCAACAATATTGATTGTCATTATTTATTCCAAGAAAAGACTCTTATGTGCACATTTACGAGATCATGAGATTCTAAGCCTAGCCTTCAGCCCCTCTTTCTTTGCCTCTTATTGTTTTTCCACCATAGAACCGGGTGTTATGACTGGCGACATAGCACTTAGGTGATAATACCTTCAGGATTCTAACAGGGGCCTATCTCCTTATGTTCTTGATATACACCCTTGGTTCCTTAGCCTCCACGACCAAGCGCCAACAACATCAAAAGCTCCTTGGTATCAAAACTTTTCTCAAAGTGCAATTATAGAGTAGTTAAGAAATATCCAACCTCCAATACATGTGGTGTCTCCATAGCACTTAGGTATTAAGCCCTTCAGAATCTTGTTAAGGGCATATCTCCTTGTGTTCTTCCTGTATTCCCTTGGTTCTTTTGGCTTTGTTAGCCTTGCTGGAAAAAAGCCCATAAATGGATCCATATAGGCTCTTAGAGTCTCCAAAGTTGCTTAAAATCATGCCAATGATCAATTTATGCTCTTGAAATATTCAATTTTTGCTTAAAGATCATCTAATGATCAAAATCCGCTCAAGAGGAGAGCCCTTGGAAGGGTGGAAATACACTATCGGGAGGCAAAAATGCAAAAAAAACCATGAAAAACCCACAAACATAGGCTTGAACATTGAATGAACAGCCGCCATTAGATCTGGCCAATCAGCGGTCCAAATCTGGGCTGCTAATCACAATCGACTGAGCAGAGGCGACAGTCTAACGACAGGTGCATGACACTACCGATCAGCAATCGTCGATGATCGGAATGGTGAGTCGCATCGGCGAGAGCATATTTCATATATATATAGGCCTGAGGATTGAGCTACTTGCAATTGCGATTTATCGCATTGATGATATCGCATCAGCGCTAAACCAAGGGTTGGGGCCTATGCACATACATATTTGTGATGCGATAACCAGACCTGATGGTTATGTAATACAATATTTGATAATATTTAAAGTCCGTGCCCAGGGCATTTTTAATGCATTTTCCCGTGTATTTCATTATGTAATGAAATACAAAGGGAAATAGTGATAGCGCCGATGCAATATAAACCAGACATGAAAGGGTTTCGGGAAACAAAGAGGATATATTTTCAAGTCTGTGGAAGGCCCACTTTTAATGTATTTCATATATTTTCGTTGTCTAACGAAAATACCAAGGGAGCATTGTCCAGTGTGATTTCGATGAGCCCCGGACTCGAAAGGGTCTAGGAAGTGGAATATATAATATTTGAAGTCCGCCAGGGCCATTTTTTCATAAATTTCCAATGATTCGATAGATTTCCAAATACAAGGAAAACATACAAGATGCATACTTTTGTGACTTGCGATGGCGACTGGGGCAGACCGAAGTGTTTCCAGAAAAAATAGTGTCTATTCAGATCTGCTAGTCCCACTAAGATGGGTAGCTATCTTAGAAACAAACAATTCAAAGTAACTTGTGTTTTCCTTTATGCAAGATAGATAAGAGAGAAGCAGAGAGAACCAACCTTAATCTTTCGCTTGGCTCCTTGCTTGTTTCCTCTCTCCTTTGATAGAGCTTGCCACTCCTTTCTCACTTGTCCCGCTTCAAAGAACACCTATAGAGGCAAAGCAACAAGAAACCATCAAAGCATAGAGATCTATGATACCATAAACAATGTAGAATCAAAAGTACATTAACCATACAATTGCATATACAAGTACAAGATTCATAAACACACAAGTATATGGAGGAAAAATCAAATAACTTTATTGATAGAAGTTGAAGAGAGGATTACAACCCAACTGTCTGATCCAGCATCATCCTCCTAGCATGAAAGCCCTCTTCACCTCATGAAAAGCAAGATCACCCAACAATACAATGTCTCAAAGAGAAACCAATAACACTTCCTTATAGATTGCAAAATTCCAGCCTTTGGATCTCTAGGATGAGGGATCCATATATAGATATTTGCAGGGGGGTGAGTTAGCTTCTAGATTTTTTATTAGTGTCATTTCACTGATAGTTCTTTGTTCCACTTGGAGATTTCATGATCTATTACTCATCCCTGGGTGAATTCAGAGAGGCAAGTGTCATATGAGAAGTTTCTAGAAGATTCTCTGGGTTTCCACTTAGCAAACTATCTCTGCCATTTGTCTGCTCTCTCCCATCGCACCCTATAGAAGACCTTTTTAGTATGCATTGCACCCCCATGTGTAATAGGTGAGATGCATCACACTTTTACCAAGGAGCAGTATGTATGGATTAGTTTTTACCAGTTTTGAGTAGTTTTTCAGGTGGAACTTCTAGGAAATGATGTAATCAGTTGACCTTAATTCTTTAGGGTATGAAACAACACTTTTAGGGGTTTGAGCCCTTGGTTTATTGACATATGTGTTTGGGGTTGCAGTGCCGAAATATGTCTATAACATTTTCCCCCTAAAGCATGAGGTCGTAAATCTTCTAATGTCAGGTGAAATGCTTTATCATGAGGATCCGAGGTTTTTCGAACTGGAAGGTGACCTGTAATAAGATACAATACAATACATTATCTTCATTTTATTTTCATGATCTATCTGAGGCATGCATTCACATGCTCAGCTTTATAAATTAATTTTCATGTACATAGTACAGACAATCGTCTACTATTGCAAACTGGTGATTCTTATAGAGCCATCATCCCTTAGCTTGGATGATCATTTGTGCAGCTATGGAGTACATTTGATGTATTTATTTTCCTGAATATATCACAGCCTGGATGGATGAAACTAGATCCAGGGTCTCCAAACTCGTTCAATCTTCACCCAATGTACAATTCGATCCATGTGAAAAGATTTTATGAAGTCAAAAATGGAAAGACATCGCTTGATTACAAGCCAATGATGTAAGTTGTTAACAGGCACGAGAGGAATCACTAATAATGATAATGACCCTCATGGTACTACAGTATAATTCAGGTGGTGTGAATATATGAGTCGATGTCTAACACCACACAAAATATTTTGGTCGAAGGCCATTGATGTAAACCTATTGTCGGAAGTGAGAAACTTGCCATTGAGGCATGCAAGATTCAAAGTACTGAAAGGGTTGTTCCTAAGTCAATTTATTGGATAATGAGCTAATGTCAACAAGATGTGACCCATTGTAGGAGGGCCTTAATGAATCCCACATCTACGACACAAAATGAAGTAAATGATTTTCTGGAGGTGAAAACGATCTGATGATACAAGGTTGAGGAATGGTGGTCATGAAAAATGGAGAGTGAAGGTATTGCAGTGGATAAGGCATTAGCTGGGTTGGTGAATTCTCTGAGTGACTTCTCTTGAACATATCAGCAACATTGAAATGGATTGGTAGCATTAACCCCAAAAATGGATGGTACGGAGGACCAATGGTGATGTGACTGGTGAATGGAATAACCCAACCTGATTCAATCATGGTGATGGAGTGAAAGTGTCATGTTCAAGAGTGACCTGCTACCAATGAAGTTCTTCAAGTTTTCTTCCCTTTTTCCCCAGTCATTGCTGACCAGTACCTCTTTATGTTTGTCAAGCTTGAGGTGGATAACATATGCTTGTTCTATAATTTTCCCTTCGAGCAAACATGTCACTATCTTTTAGCGAACCTAGCGATAGTGAAACTCGCTCTTGTCCGGGTGGACAAGTTTGTCGCTATCGTTTTAACGAGTTTAACGATAAATATAACTCAGTCCTTTTCATGTTTAGAGAGTTTGAAAAGGGGTGAAAAGGAAACTCTAGCAGTCATTTTTCATGGTATAATCCCTTAAGTCTGAAAAAGTATAAAATAATACGGAAGGGATGACTTTTCAATAGTTTTAACAAGCCAAAAAAGACAAGCGCTCGATCTTTTTGTGGAATGATCCCTTAGGTCCAAAAATATTAAACTGTAGAGGAGGGATGGTGCTTCCCTTTACTTTAACAAGCTGGAAAGGCCAACAGCTCAGTAATATTTTCATATTTTATGAGTCTAAAAAGAGCTTAAAAGAGACTCGTTTTTGAGGAACGAGTGAAGTTTTCGGGTAGCAACTGGTTCCAGGTAAGTTTGGAACTTCTCAGTCACAGCAGTGTAAAGAGGGTGGCTAATAGAATCACTCATCGTAGCTATTCCTCAAAAGGTTAAACAATCAAGTGGAGGTGTATGATCGGCTAAAAGAGTGGAGGTGATGGTAAGAACATGACCAAGGCTCAAAAGGCTGATAGCAATGCAATCACAAGGGTTATTTATGGAGGTGGATTCATTTTTTAATGAGCTTGAATCTTTAGAAGCTCTGCTAAGTGTTGGGTTTATTTTTTAACAAGCTTGAACTTTGCGGAAACATTGCTCATTGCTAGGTTTATTGTTTAACGAGCTTGAACTTTACAGAAACATTGCTTGTTGCTAGGTTTATTTTTTGACGAGCTTAAACTTTGCGGAAATATTGCTCGTTCCAGTCGTCTTTAAAGGTGTCTCTTATTAGTAGGTTCATTTTTTAATGAGCTTTCCCCATGCAAAACTTTTCTCAGCTACCTTTTTTATGCAGGCTAGAAACGACCAACTACGATACTAAGAGTTAATGAACTACTGAGGTTAGGTAGGATAGTTTCCTACAAAACATTTCCTTTACTTTGTCGGGGTTGCTGATGAAGGTGAATGGTGGATCAGACCAATCACCTAACCTAAGCAATTGAATTTAGTAAAATACTACGGGTTAGAGTTACATTGGTCGCTTTTCACTTGCATAAAAAAGGTTTGCATGCCCCCAGGTATAAAGAAAAGTAGAGTTTCCAGGTTACCATATGGAAGTCCTTGCATTTAAGCAAGGTTGTTTCATCCGTGGAGAAGACAAAACACTTCCTTGGCTTTGTCCATTGAAATAGACAAAGGTGAATGGTATGGGTCAGCACTTCCAATCACATAGCCTTCGAGGAGATCCTATTTTGAACTGATCCCATATCTTACACAGATGGGTGTTTCAGACCAATCATATAACCTATGATGAGGAGATCCTTTTCCGGACTGATCCCATATCCTACACGGACGGGTGTGTCAGATTGGTCATATATCCTACGAGGAAATCTATCTTTTCATTTGGGTTCGCCTACCGAATCAGACCAAGGTGCATGCCCCCTGGGTTTCATTACATTCACCGAATTACTCGTGTTAATTAGGTGGATGAACCAGAGGTTGAAGAGACATTACTTGTGCAAAGAAACCATTTAGGGATGGTGTTTGACTCATAGCTGTGTTTGAACCAGGAAATGAAATCTGGTCAACAAGATGTACCATTTTGCCTTCATACGGGAAACACATCACCCGAAAGAGTGAGGAAACAATATCTCCCATGTTGTAAATGTAGTCACACCCAAGGAGTAGATTGTAATCTAGCGGCCCTTGGACTACCATCACATTGAAATGAATGATTTTCCTTCCCAAATTTATAGGCAAATTTGGAAGGATCCCTAATGGTCGATTGGTTCCTTTATTGAAGCCTGACAAATTTCGATTCTCAGGCAAAAGCGATGGTGAACCAAGCGCTTTCCAAGCAGTTGAGGAAAGGATACTCACAGAAGCCCCTCCATATATGATAGTGCTAGCCATGATCATTCTGTAAGCTTGTGCTAAGATTTAGAATGGTACATTAGATGGAAGGCAGGGTCTCGCTAGTAGATTCCAATCAAAGGAAATGACTAGATTGCTTGGAGGAGGGACCAAATAAACGACCGAATGAATCTCTTGAAATGGGGAACTTCCTTCCTGTGTTAAAGGAATGGGTAGATTGTCCCCATGTTCATCAGACCTCTGTGTTAACAAAAAGAATTTGAATGGTTTCGTTCTCATTCCCTTTGGAGACTGCATCATCTGAAGGTGGACCTTTTGAAGACAAAACTAGGTCGACTGCCATCTTGACCTATTGACTTTGGTCCGATGTGGACTCAGAGGGTTTATCCTCAATGATAGGCACTTCAACCAACAACAAAGGTATGTCAGTCATACTTTCGACTAGTGATGGACTTGGCAAGAGTTTCTCGTATCCAGGTAGAAGTTGGTGCGGTGAAGCAAGATGGTTATCCAAGACTCTTTTAGCTTCATCCAGAAAAGGACGACGATGGAGGGCATGATCGCCTTCACACAACCTACAAGGAAATCTTGATCTTCCTTTTTGTCTATTGACTTCATTTTCACTAGTCAATGGTGTACTCTCAACATGATCAATAGAGGTTTATGACACCGAGTGGTGCAAGCGAGGAGACCAGTCTCTCAATATCTGCAGGATGTAAGGAAAATCTCGATGATAATGGTCTCCTTTGCAAATTACGCATGGAGATTTGGGTTTGGAAGGTGCAGTTTGTGGATTTTCTCTGGATGATGCATGTTTGCCCCCTTGTGTGGCTGGCTTCTTCTTCTTCTTCTCCTTCCCTTTCTTCTTCTTCTCAACTACTTGGTTTTTAGTATCACTAGTTTCACCAAGTGAAGAGGAAGAAGGAGAGGGAGACACAAACGAAGTAGAAGGTGGCAGAGAAACTCCAGTATCATCTGGTTGTTGATCTCATTGCTGAGGAATTACGGTGTTTTGAGCAACAAAGGTCGAGAATAGCCATACTGGCATGCCAATTATGAGTCTTGGAAGGGACAATGTAGCCATGTAAGGAGCACCAATATCTCCCCAAGAGGAGAAAGGACTAGGATTTCCCCCAAGGGGAAATCCTTGATTGGTGGACTCCATTACCTCAA
This sequence comes from Pinus taeda, assembly GCA_000404065.3. Taxonomy (NCBI): domain Eukaryota; kingdom Viridiplantae; phylum Streptophyta; class Pinopsida; order Pinales; family Pinaceae; genus Pinus; species Pinus taeda. Next base: position 50,387 of record APFE030523791.1, on the reverse strand, counting down.
CCTAAGATCAAAGAAGGAATAGGGATGTTATTCTGAATTAAATGAATTTTATGATGCTTCGACACAACTTGCTTTTTCAATTTTTAAGAGTCGAGAAAAATCTAAAGGGACTCTAGTCGCCTTCGATTTTTAATGAGCCTGAAGTGACAAGTGCTTAGATGGACCTTTTCTTTTAGGGAGTCGAAAAGGAATGAAAGTGACTACTCTAGAAGTCTAGACAGAGGGATTACCAAACCTATCGTAAAACTGCAATATACACCTTGGTGGTAAATTAAAGAGAAATTACCGAGGACTTTACGTACGACGGTCAACCTTCCCGAATGTTGTGTTCAGTACATTGCGATCAATAGGGCAGCAGACATGGATTCCTAAGGATAAAGGAGATCAGCCTATTGTGGTCTCCCAATATATAATCGACAGTACGGGGAGCACAAGTCCGTACTAGCACTTGCCATATCAAAGAGGAGGAAGCACGCAACCTTCAATGAAAATAATAGTTACCAGGCATTACGATGTCGGAATACGTCTCTAGCCTAGACTTCTAGATGTTGTGCGTTAGGTTCCAAAGCATTTTTATGTTTATTGAGCTTTATTTTAAATTTGATATTTTTTAAGAAGTTTTCCTTTCAAGGTTCACCACATGATGTAGATGTAAAATTCCTAAATATGCAATCTAATATGATAAACAGTCGTTTGTTTTCTTTTTAGCAATGAAAATCCTAGCTACTAAGGAAAGAAAAGTACGATTCTTTCAACAGAGAGCAGAGAGCACACACTAAATGCACTTTTCCTAAATCATTTTCCGCATGCAGTCTAAATGTAAATGCACATGCATGTATTTGTTTTTCTGCTTCCTTAATGTGTGAATGAAAAAAATGAAACTAAGTAAAAATCTGAACTATTTTTTCAAAATGAAACTTTAACAATTTCTCTTCAAAATGAAAGGAAGATTAAGACCAAACTTTCGACTTCGAATGGAAGACTGTTTTAGAAACTTCAAATATTGGCAATTCAAATCAAATACAATGGCAAAAGTACCGAATATCTAAAAGAGGAAGACTTTACGATACTCTTTTTCTTGACTCAAAACAACAGCTACGACACTTTCGAATCAAAAGACAACAGTACGATTAAGCTACTTTTTGCAAAGAAGGACTGTAAATGATGAAAAATACATTAAAAAAAAAAAAAAAAAACATTCACAATTCCTTATAAATGGAGGCTGAATAATGTAAAGGAAGAAGGCTTCAACAATGATATACTGATCATAAGTAGCAAAACTACTAAATAGAGCTAAAAAAATGAAGAAAAAACCAAAATCCAGAGAGGGAAACAGTCTCATTCAATCATCGCACCTATCCTTAAGGGAAACAGGGGTGCATCTCACCTGCAACACATGGGAGGTGTGTGCATCCAGACTACCAATGAGAGACAGTGTGATGGACCAGGGATGAGACTAAACTTGGTTTTCACTCACAATTTGTAGCTACGTTCATTGATTTAGGCCGAGCTTATGATGGACAATAAACCCAAAGTATATGGGTATGATCTTATGAGATTAGTGAGCTGCCACCAGGGCACTTAGGACGTTTGCAAGTCAGATGTTCAGTTCATAAACCAACCCGGAGATTGGCTGAAGCAGTGTTGATCTACTTTGCAATTGCATAGAAAAAGCAGTTCGAAGGCTAGTTGGCTTAACTTCAGGCTCCATCTGTAGTTTATAAAGCAAACAACAGTAACAAACAAACAAACTATTCATTCCCCAGCAAAGTTGCCATTTTGTTTCCAGGAAAACTAGTGTCTATTCAGATCTACTAGTCCCACTAAGATGGGTAGCTATCTTAGAAACAAAAAATTCAAAGTAGCCTGTGTTTTATTTTATGGAAGATAGATAAGAGAGAAGCATAGAGCACCAACCTTAATCTTTCGCTTGGCTCCTTGCTTGTTTCCTCTCCCCTTTGATAGAGCTTGCCACTCCATTCTCACTTGTCCTACTTCAAAGAACACCTGTAGAGGCAAAGCAACAAGAAACCATCAAAGCATAGAGATCTATGATACCATAAACAATGTAGAATCAGAAGTACATTAACCATACAATTGCATATACAAATACAATATTCATAAACACACAAGTATATGGAGGAAAACTCAAATAACTTTATTGATAGAAGTATAAGAGAGGATTACAACCCAGTTGTCTGATCAAGCATCATCCTCCTAGCTTGAAAGCCCTCTTCACCTCATGAAAAGCAACATCACCCAACAATACAATGTCTCAAGAGAAACCAACAGTACTTCCTTACAGATTACAAAATTCCAGCTTCTGGATCTCTAGGATGACGGATCCATATATAGATATTTGCAGAGGGGTGAGTCAGCTTCTGGGTTTTTGATTAGTGCCATTTCATTGATAGTTCTTCGTTCCACTTGGAGATTTCATGATCTCTTACTCATCCCTGAGCGAATTCAGAGAGGCAAGTGTCATATGAGAAGTTTCTAGAACATTATGTAGGTTTCTACTTAGCAAACTATCTCTATCATTTGTCTACTCTCGCCCATCGCACCCTACAGAAGGCTTTTTCAGTATGCATCGCACCCCCCATGTGTAATAGGTGAGATGCATCGCACTTTGACCAAGGAACAGTCTGTATGGGTCAGTTTTGACCCGTTCTAAGTAGTTTTTCAAGTGGAACTTCCGAGAAATGATGTAATCAGTTGACCTTGATCCTTTAGGGTATGAAACAACACTTTTATGGGTTTAAGATCCCTTGTTTTATTGACATATGTGATTGGGGTTGCATTTCCCAAATATGTCTATAGCACAAGAGAAGAATAAACCATTTTTGAAGACCTTTGAAGAAAGAAAGGACAAAGAAGGCAGGATTTAGCAGTGATGGTTGTGTTTTCTATTTAAGACAGAAATATACATTGTTTTCAACAGAGGTCCACCTCAGGGGCAGTGCTATTCTGCTATAACAAAATCATGCATTGTTAAATCATTGGAAGGGCCATAGCACGCTACAGCCCGAAACAGAAAGATTAGGGAGCTCAGACAGCACAACAGCCACACCAAAAACTATTATGGAGCATCTCTAGCATAGGAAAACTCCCAAACAGTGCAACAAGCTAGCAAAAATATCTAAAAGTGGTTACTCTACTATCAGAAGAAGAAAACTCCACTCCCATGCTTGCCTAGAGGGCATCAAATTAGTTAGCAATGCATATCAGACAGATTAAGACTCCTAGCCTCTTAGAGATCAGGATCATTGTAAACAGGCTATAAATAGCTGAGAGTAAGATGTAATAGAGGTTCAACTTTTGGATATTATTCCTCCTCTTCTCATTCAAGCTTCTCATCTTCATCTTAAGCAATTTAAGCTTATTTTGCCATTATATGTTCAATGTCCATTCTCATTGTTGTTCTGTGCTTTCATTTAAATAGTTTATTCATGTTTTCTTTGTGTTGAAGGCCAGATAACTGTAATCTTATCTCTTCTTTGATATATTAGATTTGCAAGCTTCTTCATTGCTTGTAGCTAGCCATCCATATGTGGTCATATATACATCTTCCAGTACAATCAGTATTCTCGTTTTCTGCCTATAGCTATCCATTGATGTATGTTTATGTATGAAGTATACTGGTATAGTCACTATTCTCCATCTACCCATTGAATTTATAACTTATTGAGCATTAGTGGTCCAAATCCTTATATTGATGAGAGCGTTCATGCAAGCATTGAGTGAAAACAGAGCTGAAATGGTCATCTAACTTGATCCAAACCATCATTTATTCCAATATTTTAGAGAACAATATTGAAGATTATATGTTACCAGGCATATTTAAGCTACAACCTAGGAGAGTTTCCTGGAGTGATAACATAATTGGTGTCGTTGTCGGGGAGAGGAAATTGATGCTTAGCTTCCCTAAGAAACGACACAGATCTAGCTTTGATGATAGACAAAGTTTGGGCACATTTTTGGTTGTACCATATGTCGGGTGACTCTACTGGAGGCCGAACCTCTTAGAAACTCCACTTCATAGTTCTGGATCAGTTTGTGAGGCACACTTGGAGAAATCCTCAAAAGCTACAAGTTGACCCAGTACCTAACCCTGAAAAAATCATCAAATAGAGAAAGGTATTGCAAAAAGGAGAATCAGGTTTAGGTAAACCTAAACAATCTCCTATATCCGAAAGGCTTCTAATAGAGCAAATACATGTTGAGAGTATAGCATCTAATACTAGCAGTGAAGAAAAACTCTCAGAGATTCATAAAGCTCCTTATCTTTTAGGTTATCATTTTGCTTTAAGCCCAAAGGAAACCTCAATTCCTACCCATCATCCTCCTTTAGTCCTGTTAGTCACTCCTCAACCATCTATCATTCAGACTGCCAGTACTCTTTTAGCCACCACAGTTATGGCAGGTCCACAAGCACCTACCAAAATGGAAAGAATCATAGCTGCTAGGTATGAACCTCTAATACTGCCCACTCTTTTGAATGCCATGCCTACTGGAGAATATCATAAATATAGGCCTAAGTTCACTGGGATTGAAGGTGTTACTGCTGAAGAACATCTTGAGTCATTCTATAGCTATGCTAATAATTTGGACATTAGTGAAGATGATGTGGGGATGAGAGTCTTTGTCCAAAACCTAGATGAAGAGGCTAGAAAATGGTTCAGAGAAATAACTCCAAGATCTATAGTAGATATTGAGGCTTTAGATGATGCATTCCTAAAGCATTGGGGGGATATGAAGGATCTCCTCTACTACCACACTGAGTTTGGGAACTTAAAGAGGGAAAATGGTGAGTTGTTGTCTGATTTTAATAAGAGGTTTAACCATATGTACAGCAAGATACCAGCTGAAGTAAAACCTACTACTACCTCTGTTAAACTCACCTATGCCAGTTCTTTTGATTCTAACTTCTGCCTACTATTGAGAGAGAGGTGATGTGCTACTTTGGCTGACATGTAGGATGCAGCCTTGGAAGTAGAATCAAACATCATGGCTGCAGAGAAGCTGAAGGGAAATGTTGATAGAAGAAGACAGAGGGGCGAGTCTTCATCATCCTCTGATCCTAAGATAGATAAAATGACCAAAATGATCGAGTCATTAACCTCTGAAATCTCTAATTGAAGGTTGAGTAGCACCCAGGGAAAGGAAGAATTCCTGATACCTTTTCCCTAAGAAATCCAAATCCAAATCCATATAGAAGAATGAATGAGCAGTTGCAGAGTTTGCAAAGAAACAAAGATGCAAATGAAGACCAAAGGGTGAAGGCTTCTTTTCAGAATGCAGTCATCGAAGAAGAGAAGTTTGAAGAAGATAATGAGATCCATTATCTAGAAGACAAAGGAAATTCTTCCTTTTTGACCTCAGCTGCCTATGAAAAGTCATTATACAATGACCAGATCAGCTAAGAATGGGATGGTGAAGCTATTCTACAAACTGTAGATCAGCAAAGATATAATTTGAGGTCAAAGATAAATAATTCCAACGAAAATCCTACTCAAAGGGTTGTTGTCCCTATAGTACAGCAAGCTAATAAGCAAAAACAACTAGCAGTTGATCCCATCATCCTCAAAGCTCCAGCTCATGAGGTAAGAGGCCTTGACAAGTCTCCTTCTCCTTTTAGTTTTCAATCAGAAATTCAAAAGCTAAGAATACCTATGCCTATGATTGAACTAGTGAAGAATGAGTCCTTCAAAATATCCATCCTTGAGGCCCTTGAGCCTAAAGCCATCCAAGCCTCCACTGACTATGTAAATCTACAAGATGACAAGCCAGATGTTATTCTCAGCCCAATGATTGAAAATTGTGAAGACAACTCCCCATCATTTTATGTCTCTGTGACTATTCATGAAAAATTCCTTCACAACTGCCTTTTAGATACTAGAGCCAGCCATAATCTAATGCCCAAGGCTGTTATGGATGAGTAGGGTCTTGACATCACTAGGCCTTATCATGACCTATTTTATTTTGACTCTAGAAAAGTGAAATGTCTAGGATTAATCAAGGACCTAGCCATCACTTTGTCTCAGCTGCCTATGAAAAGCATGATCATGGATATTGTGGTAGCTGATGTACCTCCCAAGTTTGGCATGTTACTTTCTAGAGGTTGAATCAAGAGATTAGGTGGATCATTGAAAAATGATCTATCTGATGTTACTATCCTAGTTTTTGGAGGTGAGAGCAAGAGATTATACAAACAGGCGTAGTTGGCTTATATTATCAGCGATGAGAAGAATCCTACCAATCATCCCATATATGCTATTGACACTGATTTTGGAGCTTGTATTCTTCATATTGAAGAATCTCAGTTGGCCTCCACGTAGCTCAAGAAACCAGTTTGCTAGATAGTAGAGGAAGAAAACCCATAGATTTGGGAAGTTTTTTGATGGGGCTTGCTCTAAAGAAGCTGCAGGGGCGGGTGTAGTCCTTATGTCCCCAACACAAGAATACATTCATTTATCTTTCAAATTAACCTTTCAGGTCCCAAAAAACATCACAGAGTACAAATCTTTGATTCTGGGCTTAAACGTTGCTAAAGAAATGGGTATTAAAGGCTTGAAAGTGTTTGGAGACGCAGACCTCATTATTCAGTAGGTAAATAAAACTTTCCAAGCTAAGCATCCAAGGCTGAAGGCGTACAGAGATGAGGTATGGAGGCTCAAATATTCTTTTAATTATTTCAACATTTCTTATATTCCAAGAATGAAGAATCAGCTTGCCGACTCCCTCACTATGCCTGCTAGTACGTTTATTCCTCCCTTGCCTCCTAAATTGACATATGAAGTTTAGGTAAAATGCATATCGTCTCTACCTGACAATGTCAAATATTGGATAGTTTTTTAAGACAATGAGGAAATTAACAGGTTTTTGTAAGTCGTTGAGCAATTTTCTGAAATGCACATCGATCAGGAAAATTATGCCATGGAAGAATACGTCCAACCCAAGTTAAAAAATGATATCGGTGGAGGAAGCATCATCTAGCTACCTAGTAACCATATACCAAAGGGATTAGTGCCTCTAGAGAATCTTTTCGACCAAACGACGTGTCATATAAGCCGACCAAAACAGATAATGAGTCTGTTGTCTGTAAACTTATTTTAGGGAGCCCAGCGCATCCAAAAAACACAAATATTTCCATGCATTTGTCCTCTACCTAGAAATCCAAGTATCGCACCCTTATGAAGCAGTTCACTAAAATTTTTGCCTGGGAATACAATGATCTTAAAATCTATGGTGCAGACATCATTCAGCATAAGATCCCACTGGAAAATAACACCATCCCTTTTAAGCAAAAATTAAGACCTATCAACCCTCTCTTGTTGCCTTTGATTGAGAAAGAAATCAAGAAGCTATTGGATGCCAAAATCATAGCTACCCTAAGGTATTCAAAGTGGATAGCCAACATTGTGGTAGTAAGAAAGAAAAATGGAGAAATCAGGCTTTTTGTTGACTTCAAAAACCTGAACAAGTGCTCTAAAAAGGATAACTACCCCCTACCTAAGATGGAACACTTGCTGCAAAGAGTTTCAGGGGCTAGATTCATGTCTTTCTTAGATAGATTTTCAAGTTACAATCAGATTGTTGTACATCCTAAAGATCAGGAAAATACCACCTTCACTACTCCTTGGGGCACTTTCCATGTACTCGAAGATGCCTTTCACACTGATGAACGTTGGGGCTACTTTTCAGAGGGCCATGGACATAGCCTTCGTGGGAGAGAAGGAAAAATTTGTCCTTATTTATCTTGATGACATAATAGTCTTCTCCAACAACCACAAAGACCATTTACAATATTTGAAGAAGGTCTTCCTAATGTGCAGACAGTTTGGAATTTCAGTGAACCCAAAGAAGTCATAGTTTGCTCTAGAAGAAGGCAAACTCCTAGGACATATTGTTTTTGTTGAAGGTGTAAAAATCAATCTAGCAAGGGTTCAAGCCATTCAGACATAGTCTATCCCAAGGTCAAAAAGGGACATTCAATCCTTCTTGGGTAAGATTAATTTTGTAAGGAGGTCCATTCCAAACTTTGCAGAGCTTGTAAAGCACATCACTTCCATACTGAAGAAAGGAATAGAAATAAAATGGACAGATGCTTCAAGAAGCTCTTTTGAAGCCATCAAGCAAGCTATCATGGAAGCTCCCACTGTAATCAACCCAAATTACACTAAGGAGTTTTGTATCTTCTCTTTTGCCTCTTATGATACACTTGCAACAATTCTTTTGCAGAAAAATGATGAAGGCATAGAGCACCCCATGGCCTTTTTCAGCAACACTTCAAGGGATGTTGAACTAAGGTATGACCTTATTGAAAAACAAGCTTATGCTATCATAAAGTCTTTAAAGCATTCAAAATTTATATTTTGCATTCCAAAGTAGTTGCATATGTACCTTCGGCCTCAGTAAAAGATGTCTTAACGCAGCCAGATATTGATGGTAAGAGAGCTAAATGTATTGCAAAATTCATAGAGTTTAACATAGAGGTGAAGCCCACTAAGCTTGTCAAAGGCCAGGGCTTGGCTAAACTCATGGTTGAAGAAAATTGTAGCTTGTTAGATATAAATTCCATGGGTCTAAATTCAGATTATGAGCAGGTAAAGGAAGCAACAGAAGATCAAAAGCAGAATCAGTCTTTGGCTGAAAATCTAGTCACATGTGAATCGTATTACAACATAGTTCATTTTTTGCAAAAGCTAAAAGTCCCTCCAGGGCTTAGCTCAAGTCAAGCTCATGCCATTAAACTTAGATCTGTCAAATTCTACATTAATAAAAATCTGCTTTATTGGAAAGACCCATCAGGAATCCTCTTGAGGTGTCTAGATAAAGAACAATCTGTGGAAGTCATGCACCAGTTCCATTCTAGCATCTATGGAGGGCATCATTATTGGAAAACCACAACTCACAAAATATTGAGGGTTGGATATTATTGGCCTACTCTGTTCTCTGATGTGTTCTCTTTTGTAAAATCTTGTGACAAGTGCTAGAGGTTTGCAGGAAGACAACAGTTAAAATCTCTACCCTTGAAGCCAATACTTGTCAATGGTCCCTTCCAGCAGTGGGGCTTGGACTTTATAGGTGAGATCAACCCACATTCCAGTGGCCAACATAAATGGATCTTAGTAGCCACTGATTATTTCACCAGGTGGATTGAGGCTATACCCACTAAGAATGCCAATCATCAAGTTGTCATAAAGTTCTTGAATGAGAATATTTTCACTAGATTTGGTTGTCCAACCAAACTAGTCACTGATAATGCAGCAGCTTTCAAGGCAAAAGAATTGGTGGACATGACTGAATCCATGGGCATTCAAGTGGTGCATTCTACCTCATATTATCCTCAAAGCAATTTCCTGGAAAAATCATCTAACAAGAGTCTGGTAAGGGTAATCGAAAAACTGTTAGAAGAAAAAAAAAGAGTTGGGATTCCAAGTTGAAGTTTGCACTATGGGTTGACAAAGTTACCATCAAAAATTCCATAGGGAATTCTCCATTCAAACTAGTTTATGACGCTGATGTTGTTTTCCCCATCCAGCTGATTCTTCCTGTGGCTAAGTTCTTGTAAGAAGAACAAGATGAAGAAAACAATATGGTAAGAAGAATCAATACCTTGGTTGAACTACAGCAGATAAGAGACCAACTGGTTGAGAAATCAAAAGCTCATCAGAAGAAAATCAAAGAAACCTTTGATAGGAAGGAAAAAGTGGACAATTTCCAAGTTGGTGATTGGGTGCTTCAATGGGATGCATTTAAGGAAAAGAAAGGTAATCATGGCAAGTTCGACTCCTTATGGATAGGTCTGCTTGTCATCACTCAAGTTTAGCAGAACAATACATTCATTTTGCACAGTCTGGAAGGAGGAGATACTTTTGGTAGCCCAATAAATGGGTGGTTCTTGAAAATTTATTTCATTTAAGGCTTTAAAAGCCTTGTCGTTGTAAATATGTTTTTCCAATTTTTATTTCATTTGAAAAATAGACTTCATGCCCAATGGAACACTAGATGGAAGATTTGAATTTGTTTTTTCAAGAAAGGTATTGATCTGTGATCCTCGAAACCTCACAGGGAGGATTTCATCCCCAGAAGGAGCCAGTGTTAGCCTTGCTAGAAAAAATCCCATAAATGGATCCATATAGGCTCTTAAAGTCTCCAAAGTTGCTTAAAATCATGCCAATGATCAATTTATGCTCTTGAAATCTTCAATTTTTCCTTAAAGATCATCCAAAGATCAAAATCCACGCAAGAGGAAAGCCCTTGGAAGGGTGGAAATACACTATCGGGAGGCAAAAATTCTTAAAAGCCATGAAAAACCCACAAATGTAGGCATAAACAGTGAATGAATAGCCACCGTTAGATCTAGCCGATCAACGGCGCAGATCTAGGCAGCTAATCGCAATCGGCTGAGAAAAGGGAACAATTTAACAACAGGCGACATGACACTGCCAATCAGCGATCGTCGATGATTGGAATGGCGGGTCAAATCGGCGGGAGCATATGTTATATATATAGAGGACCGAGGAATGAGTGACTCGCGATTGTGATTTATCTCATCGTCGATATCGCATCAGCACTATACCAAGGGTCAAGGCCTATGCGCATATGTATTTGCGATGCGATAACTGGACCCAATAGTTATGTAATACAATATTTGATAATATTTGAAGTCCATGCCCAGGCCATTTTTAATATATTTTCCTGTGTATTTTGTTATGTAATGAAATACAAAGGGAAACAAGGATAACGCCGATGCGATATAACCCAGACCTGAAAGGGTCCGGGAAGTGGAATATATGATATTTGAAGTGCGCCAGGGCCATTTTTTCATAAATTTTCAATGATTTGATAGATTTCCAAATAGAAGGAAAACACACAAGATGCGATCTTTTGCAAATTACAATGGCGACTGGGGCGGACCTGAGAGAAGAATAAACCATTTTTGAAGACGTTTTAACTCTGAAAGGACAAACAAGGCGAGATTTAGCAGTGATGGTTGTGTTTTCTATTTAAAACAAAAATATACATTGCTTTCAACAGAGGTCCATCACAGGGGAAGTGTTGTTCTGCTATAACAGAAGCATGCATTGTTAAATCATTAGAAGGGCCACAGCATGCTGTAGCCCAAAACAAAAAGATCAGAGAGCTCAGATAGCGTAACAGCCACACCAACAAACATTATGGAGCATCTCTAGCATAGGAAAACTCCCAAACAGTGCAACAAGCTAGCAAAAATATCTGAAGGCGGTTACTCTATTGTTAGAAGCAGAAAACTTCACTCCCATGCTTGCCTAGAGGGCATCAAATTAGTTAGCAATGAATATCATATAGATTAAGACTCTGAGCCTCTTAGAGCTCAGGAGCATTACAAATAGGCTATAAATGGCTAAGAATAAGATGTAATAGAGGTTCAACTCTTGGATATTATTCCTCCTCTACTCACTCAAGCTTCTCATCTTCATTCTAAGCAATATAAGCTTCTTTTGCCATTATATTTTCTATGCTTGCACTTAAACAGTTTGTTCATGTTTTATTTATGTCTAAGGCCAGATATTTGTCATCTTATCTCTGCTTTGATATATTAGATTTGAAAGCTTCTTCGCTACCTATAGCTATCCATCCATATGTGGTCATATATGCATCTGCCAATACAGCCAGTATTCTCTTTTGCTTCCTGTAGCTAGCTATTGATATATGTTTATGTATGAAATCTACCGGTATAGTTAGTATTCTCCATATACCCATTGAATTTATAACTTATTGAGCATTAGTGGTCTAAAGCCTTGTATTGATAAGAGCAATCATGCATGCATTGAGTGAAAACAGAGCTAAAATGGTTATCTAACTTGATCCAAACCATCATTTATTCCAATAGTTCAGAGAACAATATTGAAGATTATATGTTACCAGGCATCTCTGAGCTACAACCTAGGAGAGTTTCCTGGAGTGATAACAGGCTCCACAACCAAATGCCAACAACATCAGAAGCTCCCTAGTATCGAGACTTTCTCAAAATCAAATTATAGAGGAGTTATGAAATCTCTAAACTCCAAAATATATTTCCAAGGTGACATCATGCTCGTATGATCAACCCCACATGGTGGGGACACATGTTACTTTGACTTTCCCCATTAGGCCACTCAATAATGTTGAATCTAACTACCACGTGTCCTTTGTACAACCATGTCATGATGATATCATTTGTCACTGTCAACTCCTGAGGGCTAATCAACCATAGAAAATTTTAGGGGCGAATGTTCACCCTTTGGGGGAATTAAGGGGTTTTAAATTTTTAGTGGGCGAATATTTTGTATCATAGTACATTTTTACAAATCACCTCAAATAGC
>APFE030523791.1:0-37205 GCA_000404065.3 Pinus taeda | reverse complement strand
TATAAATATTATATTATTGATAAAATCGCCTTCCATTTTTCCTATATACCATGGAGACTCGCCCATTTATTATACATATAAATTTAGGGGGGGTTCTTAAAATTTTCCCTGCAATCCACTGCTAACATGTGTCCTATCCGAGGAGAGAGAAAGGGTCCCTCAGTCCTTGGTTTTGCAAATGATTTCCTTTGTAAATCCCTTCTCCCTACAACCCTCAGCACTTTTAAATGAATTCATTAATAAGAAGTTACGAGGTTTTCAAACTCTGACCCTTCGAAGTTCCAAAGTTCTGATGTTATGAAATTCAGGGTTTCGATATTCGATCTGCTTCCAATATTTTAACCTTCTGACGTCCCAAGATTCTGACTCTCCGAGGTCCCAAGACTCCGACCCTCCAAAGTTCTGAAGTTTTGAAATTTTGGGTATATTCAGCCTACTTCTGATATTCTAACCTTCTGACGTACCAAGATTTTGACCCTCCAAGGTCCTGAGACTCTGACCCTCTTAAGTTCTAAAGTTTTGAAATTCTAGGTTCTCATATTCGGCCTTCCGATATCCTGAGATTCCAACCCTCCAAGGTCTCCTGACCTCGACCATCCGAATTTTTTAAATTCAGGAATGTAATATTCAGCCTACTTCCCTGGTTCCAAGGTTCTGAAATTCGGCCTGCTCCTAAGGACTTTAATATCCTTACTTCCATTATCAATAACTTTTAATCCTCAGATCCATTTATGGACTTCACATACCATTGGAAATATTTTTCAATTTTAAATCACTTTCTGGTGGAGAAGGTCCGATGTAGTCCTTGAGCCCATTTGCTACCTGAAGCATGGTTGCAAACTCTCTGCCATTATTTTCACCTTGACTCTTCTTCTTGTGCCTGGAATCTTGGACTCCCTGACTAGTACAATCATATTTTTATGGCTTTTCCAATAGGCCTTCTACTGTGATGATTCTCTATAGTTTACTGTAACAACCATGGGACTCCCCATAAGCTTGATACACCAATCGCATCAATGCTAGAATTTTCTTCTATCACAAATAGGCTAGTGGACATCAATGTTGTCTTGCCTAACAGCATTTTATCACATACATCCATGCGAGTTTGGTTGACATCAATTCCAACACACTTGTTAACTGTTAGGAAATGCTAACTGCCCAACTTGATCTAACAGTATAACTATTGACATCAATGCCAACACACTTACTGCCACTAGCTAGACATATAATGCCAATTGTCCAACAATCTCCCCCTTTGGCATTGATAAAATCACCTCTTCACTTCTCTTTACTTATCCACATTAATGCTAATCCTCATGCTTGGGCCATCACAACTTGCTCTCTGATTAGATTCTCTCACCATTTGATATTAATGGAAAAGGGCTACAAGTTGTTTCTTCTTCCCCATGCAATCATTGATTGTCAATGGCCAAGGGTCCAGTTGTTGATGTGCATTCTTCTCTATAGAGTTATCTTCAAGGACTGATAGTTGTTTCTACTCTACAAACTAGACATATGTGATATTCTTCCCTTTATCATATACTACTTATTTGAACCAGTTTCTTTCTTTTGCATGGGGATTGATCCTGTGGACCTGACTTAACTGTGGGCCTCTTCACTCCACTCTTTTGTTGTAGCTTATCTTCTTCTCACAACATAGAATATTTTTGTGTACTCCCCCCTGCAACCATGTTGGCTACACTCTCCTCTCTCTTTCAATGTTGATAAATTTTAAATAAATAAATACATTACTGTAATCAGCATGGGGACTCAACCATACCTTCAATAATTATATGCACTTTCTACTTATTCTTTCTAGCTTCCTGCATATGACTTATTCAACCTCCCTTGAGGCCATTCTCTTCCTTTACTGAAGAGAAACAAAGGATCTACTCCCCCTTAGTAGATCATCTTCCTTTTTCTTCTAAACCTTCAATGATTGAATCCTAACAGGAGCATTACTTTCCAGCTTCTTCTTTTCCCATGTTTGGGCTTTCTCTTGGTTGAACATGGAACGAGGACACTTCTCCTTTACCTCCTCTTTCTTCACCCAAATATTCTTGTTGCCTTTATGCCTTACAGAGGGGTCCACCACAAGGGTAAGAGGATCATTCTTCCTGGTTTGCTTTTGATATTTTCCTCCTCTTTTCAGATTTCTCTTTTGATATAGAGAACTGAAGACAAACTCATATTCTTTTGATCTTTTGTTAATTTTTTTTCTTCACATCCCAAGCTGAAATATTTGCATGCATATGTTGAGAAGTATTATTTTTCTTCTCATATTTGCAAATTTCTCTCTTGTGCCCAAGATTACCACAATTGTAGCATTTGACATAACACTGGAATGGGGTAGAGGAGTTACTATTCTCGACAACATTCCTATCAAAACTCCTATCGCTACCAACATCCTTAATCCTGGCCACTTTGTGCATTCGTGGGTTGCTGGATCTTGTTTTATTCCATGCCATCTATAGTCTATGACCTTATGCCCAAAATTATTGTAAGAGAAATAATAACCATGAAAAGTCTTCTGATAGTTAACAATATCTTTTCTTTCAAGGCCTTGTCCTTGACAAGGAAAGGACCTATGTTGGTTCTTCATGTTCCTTCCATGGAAGATTGCGTTGTTGCCTTGCAATGTTCCCTATTTCTACTTGGCTCTCTTCTATTGCTCTCCTTGTTGTTGCTTTTGATATTGGGACAACTCTTCACTTTCCCTTTCTAGGTCATGTCTCAATGAGACTACTTCATTTTGTAGTCTCTCATAGTAAGTTTCTCCATCATTGAGTTGAATAGCTAACCTCCCATTGAATCTACTAACCTCTTCTTGTTAATCATTTAGATCAACTATTGTTTTTCTCAAATTCTCATTCTTAAGCTCATACTCATGCAATTTATCCTTTTGCTTGAGATTTTTTTATGATAGCTCCTTGATCTCTTTTAGAGAAGAAATCAACTTCTTCCTCAAATAGATCCTTTCATCTAGATCCTTTTATTCACTATCATAGGTACTATATGAGTCACCACAGAGATCTAAATCCATCTCTATGTCCATATAATCTTCCACAGCTTTGAGGAGTATTCCATCTTCATCACTTCTAGTGATGCCCCTATTCTCTTTACAAGATATACTCTCTTCTTATTCAAAAGGCCCCTCACTTTATATTGCTACTAAAGTAGGCCTATCTTCATTACAACTACTGGATGCATGGCTATCTCTATCCTCAAGTGATTCACATGAATATCTAGACAACGAGTGACCTATTTTTTTACATTTATCACAAAGCAATAACTTACCTTATGAGTCGCATGGCCTCTCATCCAAGTCTTCTTCTTCACCATCCTTGGAGTGAAGATCATTAGTTTGTTCATGGGAAGAAATATATTCAATCTTTTGAGCATCTTTCATCTTATACACCTTCTCCTTTTTCTTTTTCTTCTTCTTACCACCAACAGCTACATGTTCTAGTTCACTACTTGAGTAGCAAGGTCCTTCGACCTTCCCTTGAGCCACATTGCAATATTATCCGTGCATAAATTGTAATCTGTTTAGCATTTCCTTTATTGTCTCATAGTGCCTTACTTCCCCGACATCTGGTTTAGACAACCCTTTCATGATGATTTCCTTGGCTTCTTCATTCAGATCACTCTTTTCTCCATTCAGTAAGGAGCACCATTGTAACACACCTCCTCTCACATCTACCCACTTTGACTAGCTTAACCGGGGTAAACATGAGATGAGGGGTTACTATGATATGAATCAACCTCCTAAATGACCTTAAGGAAATGGAGTCAACACAATAAACCTTAATAGACTCCCTCAAGTGCCACAAGACCCCCAGGAGTAACCCAACCCCTCCAAGTGTCCAATCCTTAAGACAAAACACCTTTACCCTGAACTAGAGCCCCATAAGCTCCCTTTCCAAGGCCTCCATGTGACTATGGGTTCCCAGTTTCTCCCATAGGCCTACATTAGTGCAATCATGTCCTTTTTATTCTAGTTTTGTGTCAATGACTGCAATAATTAAGGTTATTTTCCAAAGCTGGGACTTAGCCTCTACCCCAAAAATCTATGAAAATTATAAAAATCATAAAAGACATGAAGACAATGCTTCTAAACCAAAAATTGGAACCTAGATGTCACTTGACCATCCCCCACTGAGACTAACATTTTTTCAAACACTTGGTAGATATGCAACCTGTAAGTCAAGAAATGCAAGTCTAAACATAAGGGACTGAAAACTTATTTGAGGTTAACAAGAAGGGTCTCTACCTTCTCACATTAGTTGTCATAACATAAATTAGGTCTTGCATCCATTATTCATTCAGTTACAAGTAAAAACATGAATAGAGCCATGACTAGGATCTGTCATATAACCATGATTATAACCAACATATAACCAAATAAATCATAGTGAGAGAACAACCATTAAAGCCACCTAATAACAAGTGAATTTACTAATCAAAGCAATAGAAACTTAGCTTTTATTAAACATAGGCAAAATCCAACCAAGTTTAGGACTTCCACGAACCACCCGACCATAGATTGGCTAAACTAGATCTTTCTTTCAGCCAATCACCCCTGTGCCATATTCCAAGCATGAATGTGGGATCCCACGGGATAAAGCAATCCATAAAATCCAAGGGAATTCATAGGTTAAACCACCTCCACTCTCAGCATACCATGATCTCACCTAAACCAGTCCCAAGATCACAAAAACCAAACTGAGCTTGGATGCCTCAGAATTTATTCACCATCCTTGAGGAATTTTCTTGTCTCCACCCTCAGGATTTACTATGTATCCTGCCATTACCAGTCAATGCATTCCTAAGCCTTTGGTAATTTTCCTGAGACCATGTCACCCTAGATTCAAAAACCATCCAGAAATCCAAAGCTCAAACCAAGAAAAATCCCATCACACCATGTCTATCCCAAATGGCAAGGCCAGGCTAAAATCCATTGTTAAATCCCAACAAAATCCATGCCAATGACAACAAAAGAACCACATACCAACATTCACATACCATGCATGTCAAAACCAACTATGAAATCACACATGCAATCTATTACCTACAAGAGTTCTCACTGAAGCTATGTGATCCTTGTGTTCCTTTGATTTCCTTGTCCTTTCTTGTTTTTCCTTTCCTTTCCTTGCTTGCTTACTTTCTTTCTCCTCTTGGTGCTTTCTCCTCTCTGAGACAAATTCTAACGCTAAACTGAAAAAAGGCTACCAACTGATACTCTCAGGTATTTTTATTGATGAGGCCTCTAATTTCTTCAATTTTCCATTTTCTTCTTTCATTTCCCCCCTCACATGCAACTTGTGACCTTTCACCTTCCTTTTCTCTTAATTTCCATTATTTTCATAAATAATGTGCCAAAATACCTTTTTGTCTTTCCAAAGCCTTATCCATTGCCTTTTACAATTTCCCCTTAGCCATAAAACACAACAAGTGATACCTACTAGAATATTTTGCCCAACATTCAACTTGGAGTAAGTATCCCTTACCTATGGTCTTATTTTACCTTTATTAACTTTTATTACATGAACCTTTAACACGGAGTTGTTACAAACCCCTCCCCCCCAGGGGAACATTGTCCTCAACATTAAACCACACATAGACCTAGAAAAATCATTGAAGAGCAAAAACATATTGCCTATCGAGCTTTATAACCTAGCTTGTTGTAATATTTACAATAACATCCTACTCAAAAGCAAAACCATCATATAAAACATGACAACATGACAACCATACCGCTTATTGGATATTTATAACTCATCTCATTGCAGTATTTACAATAGAAACCATACAAAAATATTTACAAATACCAAGACTTATGTGCCTTCACCGGCAAACAATGACAGATACATAGCCTGCATCTGATCCAACATCTTCCATGTAGCTTCGTTGGGCCCAACGTGCTTCCACTGCACTTTAACCTGCTTGAGTGCTTTGTTCTAAAGCATGAGACATTTCTATTGCAATATGCATTGGGGTTTGTTGGCTTAGTGGGCCCTAACCCAATTTTAGCATTAATTAGCCAAGCAAATCCCTACACTACTGGCCCTTTCGGCATCAATCCGTGGAGCACGGGTTGAAGTCTCACCTGAAGCAGTATGGGGGGATGCAGGAACCAAGTTTCTGCACCCAAAGTTGGTAGTGATGTTGTTTTATTCCCTAAACCCGTCTTTGCGCAAATTGATAAGCCTTTTAGGGCTTATCAATATACTTCTCTTATTCAGCTTCGAGACATGTACGAAGGTCTGCGATTGTCCTTCACGGACCCTAAAGAGGTGATTTATCTACTTATGCACTTTTGTAATTATTCTTAACTCTATATTTACCCTTATTGACTTAAGTATCTAATAACTTCAATATGCATTAAGATATTCTTCATGTAAAAATATATTGTTACTTGTGTTCATATAACAAAGTAAAAATATAGATTCGCACATCAATATAGCATTAAATCATAAATTTGATATTCTTCATAACATAGTTGCATGCATTCATAATAGAAGTAAATATATCAAACACATGTAATTTTAGAATATTCCTCTTTATTAATGCTTCAAATCTTCTTTACAGACTCTAACTATCCTAAGTACACAGCTGTAGGAGTTCGCGCACTCAGCTGCGGAATTCTACCCTAGGCCTCTGTGCACATAACTGCAGAGCCTCTTTCCTATGCTAAGACTCTTCGGTCTTAGCTCTTACTGACCCATTACATCAACATCAATCACCAAATCTAATCCACCTTAGACTCTTCTAAGACTTCCCCTTTTATACAATCCCATGGTCCGCGTACCATGGGTAGATCTCCAAAAGTCAACATGACTTACATAAACGACAGGCGGAAACCCATTATGACACTTTACATCTTCGCACTCCATGACCACAAAATGTGGAGACTTTACACATTTTATACAAAAACTTGGGCTTTCTGCCCCAAAATTTAGGCTTTTAACCCCAAAAATGACCTAGGGGACCCTGTCCCAACAGGCCCCCAACACAAATATGATGACTCACCCTCGAGTCACTCTACTGGCATAAAGATCTTGCTGTGAAGACCTCCTAGCTCCACTTGCACCACTGCAACTTCAGTGGTACACTGCATCGCCGCCTGCTTCACCTGCTCTACCAGCTGCTCCATCATTGGTCCTGTTCTATCTGCCTGGATCTTCTATTGTACTGTCTGCAGGCTAGCAAACTTTCTTTCAATGGTGGCGGTGAGAACATAGGCCTCATCCAGGTAAGGCCCCAATCTAGCCTTGAGTGCTTCCTCTTTGCGCTCCACTGCTTCCACCTGTTCCTTCAATTCCTTTGCTTCCTGCAATTTTTCCAATCTTTGCATGATGACAACAGTGTGCATCATCGCTATTGCTTCGTCATACTGTTGTTGTAATTCCCTCACCTCAATATTTAACCTCTGCAACTTAGGATCTTCTTGTAGACTGGTAAGTACCTCCGATGACTGTTGTTGGGCATGGAATCCCCCGAGGCTTGTTTTAGGGCTCGAAGCCCATGTTTTGACCACATGTTGTTATAAAGCCCTGCAAATTGCAGGCACTGAAGTATGTTAGAGTCATAGGGTTTTCCGCCCTAGTTTGTAATGTAATGTCGGCCTACCCATGGTCTGCGAACCATGGGATTATATAAATAGAATGAGGCTCTAAGTGTAAAAGAGAGAAGAAGTCTGAGGGGATTAAGTCACAAGTGTAAAGTGTGTCTTAGGTCGTAGAGTAGGAGAAGGCTCTAGAGCTGAGCGCGTAGAGGCCTAGTAGTCCACAGCTGAGTGTGTGGACCCCTACAGCTGAGTGCGTAGGGCAGAGTCAAGTCTGTAACCGAAGAAGAGAATAATAAGAGAAGTTTTATCTTAATTCTGTGTATCTATCCATGAGTTATTACCTATTTGATATAAATTACAATTATATTATTTATTTACCACGTGCACTTGTATGAATGATTGATATTGCTAAGTATAACCTAACGCATGCAAGTAAGCTAATTTAACCAACTAACAGCAGAATACTAGTAAGGGCTTGGGTAATAACAGTGTTCGGCCCTGAGTAGGGCTACAGGAAGGCAGCGTCTCAGGCTGCGAGGTACCGGCAAGTGCGCGTAGTGATGTGCGCACAGGGTTGAACTGCGGACCACTTGAACTCATCAGACATCTCCAGGGTGTGGAAACCTGTTTCTAGCACCCTCCCATACTACTTTGGGCAAGACTTCAGTCCGCACTTCACGGACTATTGCCGAAAGGGCTAGTAGTATTGGGATTTGTTTAGCTAAATCACCTCCGAACCTGGGTCAGGCCCCAAAAAGCCAACAAATGGTTCTTATTGGGACTAGGATCTGCATAAGAGATTTCTGATGTCGCGTCATTGGAATCTGACCAAGAAAAAAATTAAAGAGTGGTTGGATAGAAATATTCACGAGTTCGCGGCACAAGAAAATAGGAATCCACGAGTATCGAAGGAACAGTGGTTAGACCGCTACTTATATACGGAAATCCATGAAATTTACTTTGCATCCTTCCCCTCTAAGTTGTACGAGTGGATCGTGAAGCTCGCAAACAGTCAAGGAAGGTGTAGGCTTGACAAACCGATTGTGTGGACTCCAGAGTTGGTGCACAGGCTAGAAGCATTAGAAGATAATATCATGCGCTTTGTGGACCATTGGCTCGATCAAATTATAGGAGGGTTTATCACCGAGTCCATGGTAGATACATCAGTTAGCTATACCGAGGTAGAATGACACTTCCTCAAAGGACCGCGAGGTAAGTACATTAAATCTTTGAAAACTTGGATTAAAATGCTACTGTATGAAAAGTGGATTATGCAAAGTGGGAGGATCTATAGAAATGAAGGTAACGCAGAGATAGAAACTAGCCCCTTGATTTTTCCTCGGCGAGGGAGCGAGCAAGAGCTCACTAAAGTTTCACCAAGAAGTGTGATTAGTTTGATAAGGCAACAAATTCCGTGCATACCACCCCCACCTACACCACCACCAGTTCCACCATCTTCACCCCCACCCCTGCCCACACCACCTCCACCACCGCCATAGTTCAATATGGCGAGCACAATAAAGTTTCCGGTGTTCAAAGGGGTAGGGAACGAAGATCCAAACCAATTTTGGTTTGTGGTAAAGGCTGTATGGGAAGCGCAAGGAGTCATGGATGACAACATAAAGAAGGAAACACTGGTGTTCCAAGAGAACTTGTGACAGATCAGGGATCTCAATTCACATCCAACATGATGGAAAGGCTTACGGAGGAGTACAAGATCAAGTATAGGAAATCAACTCCCTATCATCCACAAGCAAATGGTCAAGTGGAGTGTACAAATAAAGTGATTGAAGGAATCCTCACCAAGATTGTGCATCTACATAAAATAGATTAGGCTGAAAGGCTTCCTGAAGCCTTATGGGCCTATAGAACTACATGGAGGAACACAACGAGACATACACCCTATGAACTTGTTTATGGGACACAAGTCTTTTTCCCTATAGAGTTCCAAATCAGAACTTCCAAGATGGCAGTCTAGTTGGGGATGGAATTATCAGAAGCTCAAAAACATAGGCTGGAACAATTAAATGAACTTGATGAAATTAGACAAGAGGTAGTTCAAAGGACTGGTATAGTTCAACAACAGAGGGCTAAATGGCATGACAAATACATCAAGGACAAGAGGTTTCAAGATAGATATTGGGCACTGTTATTTGATTCAAAGTTTAAAAATTTTCAAGGGAAGTTTCAAACTCATTGGCTTGGGCCATATGAGATTGAAATTTTTTTTAGTAATAGAGCAATGAGGATTAGAACAATAGATGAAAGTCAAACTCCTCTTCTTGTGAATGGTCATAGATTGAAAATATATCAAAAACCAATCTCAAAGGAAGAGTTCATCAAGATCTTTAAGAACAGTTCTGAAATGAAGTTAGTGAAGAAGAATCCTTATTCTCCACCAAGAAGAAAAAGGTTCAAGCAGTGAAAGATCACATCGAGCATCAACAAGAAGTTCTCCAACTTTTAAAGGATAACACCACTTTGGTGCAAAATCGAATGAAACAATAGGTAGATCAACATCGAAGTGAAAAATGTTTTGATGTAGGTGATTGGGTATTTTTACTGCTACATCTCAAGCAAGTTATTTATGACAAGGAAATGTTGGCAATACTACATGCACTTAAAAAATGGTGACCTTACCGAATGGGAAGACACTTTAAGGTAAAAATGGATCATGATAGTCTTAAAAACTTTTTAGAATAACTATTATCTTTAGAAGAATAAAAAAAATGTGTCACAAATATGTTGTATTATGACTTTGACATCATCTATAGAAAATGGAAGCAAAATTTTGTTGTAGATTCTCTCTCAAGAAAGGATGAGGATGTGGAAGCATTGTTTTGTGCTATTTCTATTATCCAACTAGATTGGATAAACAAAGCAATGCATGAATGGAAGAAGGAAGAAGAAGTATGGCCACTTATTCAAAAGTTACAAAAGATCCAAATTCAAACAATATTGCCAAAAATTGAAGAGGAAGGAAAAATCATATTGGAACCTAGAGCAGTCACAGAAACAAGAACCCAACATCTACGAAATCGATCAATTTCAAAGTATCTCATCAAGTGGAAGAACTTACCTGCTGAATATTCCACATGGGAGGACAAAATTTTTATACAAAAGCATCAAGAACTACTCAAGCATTGAGGACAACACTTTTTGAAGGAGCGGGGCATCTTAGGCCCCTATACTACTAGTGTAACCCCTTATTGTTATTAGTACAACCCCCTTATTATATTTATGTAACCATGTAGTGCCCATATTGTTACTATTGTGCCCCATAGAAACCCACTATTGTTATTATTGTGCCCTTACATTATTATTGTTATGTCAGCTCTGATTATATTATGACCCCTTAGACTCCTATATATAGAAAGGAGGTCTTTTCATTTATATCATCCAAGAATTTTTCATTTGTGTAATGTAAAGGAGGTTTCCCCATTGAAGAGGTTTATTTCTAAGGTGTTCATCTATCTTTTTTTTTTTTTTGAGCTGGTTTCATAACAGTAAAAACAAAAATTTATTTCAAAAACATAAGCTCGTATAACATGTTTGATCACATGTCTCCTTGATTAATCATTATGTGATTTGACCGCCACAATGCCTCCACCATATCTTTTGTCTTCAATGACAAATGGTCGAATGATTCCTTCATAGTTAATCTCCGTTTTAAACTCCATAACTTGTACTTAACCGGACTTCTATAGCTATACCTGTTAACGATGAGATTAATGACACGACCTATCTATATATGGCTCTTCAAACCCTAATTGTTCATTTATTACATGACAACTCTTAAGTTTTTCCCTCATATTTATGCAGCCACGTTGTGCATACAGTCATTCTATTTCCATATTCTTTGTGCATACAAACACTCTTTTTCCACACATTTTGCGTATACAGTTACCATGTTTCCATATATTCCATATATACAATCATTTTGTTTCATATCCACAGTCATTTTGTTCCCTATCATTCTGTTCCCATATACCCTATCATCCTATTTTCATATCCATAATCATTCTGCTTTTGAATACATAGTCTTCTTATTACCATATATGCCCATTTCATTTTTGATACAGTGAGAGTAGTTTTGAAGGGTAGCCAAGAACAGAGGTTATGGGGCTTATTGTTAGAACTGAACCCGTAGGGGTAAAATACATGGAAGGTTATCCGCAGCTGAAGGGAATGTTACAGAAGGCTAGTTGGTTGTGTTTTATTGAAAAATTCAACGATTACCATAAGGAAACCACTAAATCCTTTGTCAAGTCATTTGATGGAATGGAAGTGGAAATAGGTGACGTCAAATTTGTAGTTATCGAGTTCTTCATAGCTAAAGAAGCAGAACTCCCAAGCCTAGGAGAAAGGTGGTTTAAGAACAAATAATTTCATTATGAATCCTGGAAGGTGATTCTTAAAAATCTAGGTATGGACGTTTCATTTTTTAGAAAAGGGATTCCAATCTCTGCACTCGAAAACAAACGGAGTAGCATGCTGTTAATACTGCAAAAATTTATTACATGCAAAGGGACGTCTGGATCTATGTATGTTTATCATATAATATTTCTAATGAATTGTCTAGAGAATGGAACCCTCAATCTTCCCTTTTTCCTTTTGAATAGTCTGAGAAGAATGGCAAGCAATGTTCAAAAGAAATTTGAATCAATAGAAACCACGCTATATCACCATGGACTAGTGAATATTTTAGTTGAATTTCATTTTAGAAGTGTAGGAGATACATGGGAGGAATTTTTGGTAAGGAATTTCTTCCAGGATGCTCCATATTTGTCTGAGGGAAGTCATGTTAAATAATCCGGAGAAAGAAGACCAATCTCACCATTCAAAACACCCCTAAAACTTCAGCACAGAAAAATGATGAAGAAGAACCAATCTTTGAAAAATTAATAGAGATTAGAAAGAAGACTAAGCAGAGGAGAAAAATTAAAGAAAGGGTTGAAGAAATCCACAAGGATATTCCTGAACCTTCATCACCTAAAGAGGATGAATAGTTGCTTTCTAAAATACTAACCAAGATCAAGGAACAGATCAAGAAAGATAAGGAGAAAGGAAAGAGGAAAAATGATACAAACGAAGAAACCATAGGCTTCCAAAACTTAAGGAGGAGTTCTAGACTCTGAGGCAAAGTGAAGAAGGTGAAATCAAAAGAGGCCCAGTTTATAAATTTAGAGGAAGAAACTCCAGCTTAGTCCCATGACAGTATTCCATATGAGCAAAGTCCACGTAGCTCTCCTCCACAAAACTTTGAAGGCAGCCCAAGTAGAGCTTCTCCTGGCATTGATCCAATACAATAGAAAATCTATGACTACATAGAGTCATTAAAGAAAAAGAGTACATCAGTAGACCCAGAGACTTCAGCTAATCTAGAGTAGCCTTTTACCTCACAAGAAACTCTAACTAGCTCCCTTAAACAAGAGATCTTTGAGCTAGAAATTCTGAATAGGCACATCCAAAGAGAAAATGAAACCTTAAAGGAACAAAATAAGTTGGATAGAGCTTTTCATGAAAAAATGATGCTTCACTTGGGTTTATGGTACAAAAAGAACAGGAAACTAAAAAGGAAGAATAAGAAGTTGAACAGGGCACTTATTAACCTCAAGCACAGATTTCTCATGAGGAAGCCAAGGATGGCAATTGGTGCAAAAAAAATCAAGAAGAGGAAGTTGGATGTGTTGGCTGAAGTATTAGAAAAAATGCAGTAGGAGGAGGAAGTTCACAATTTTGATTGCATGGGGACATGCAATAAATAGTCTTGCAGTGAGGGTATGTTGAGCCTCAAAGCTGCCCTTTCCTTAACAACTTTTCTCCTCCCTTTTCTTTGTTATTCCATGAAGAAAAATGTATCCCTATCATCAATAACCAGCATACATTGCCTTAAGGAGAACATTTTAGTGATTTACATGTTATGATTTTATGTTTTGTTGTTTGAATAAGTTTTTGTCTTTTAGTTATGGAATGCATCCTATTCTACAGCTAATCGGCTATTCCGCATCTACTTCCATTCTTTTACTGGTTCCAGGTGTCAGAAGGAGAAAATAACTACATGGTCAGCTTGGAAAACATCATGGCATGGATCGTTTCCTATTCACCTAGCCCAAGTTGACAAGGAAGATGGTACAAGACTCCGGTCAAAGGAGAAGTCAAACGTAGAGACCTAAGGCAAATAGGACTCTGTTTTGTACACATTTCACAGTGATGGGATCGGAAACAACTTCCTGAACCCACGGACTTCAACAGCCATTTGCGCAACCGAATCCAATAGCCATCACCTTAGATTTATGTCTCCAACAGCCGAGGAAGAGAATTATGTGTGCATGTCCGCTATGTGTTTTGGCTATAGCTTATTTTTCTCCATAAATAGTTGTATAATGTCCTTATAAATACCTATATGAAGAACATGGAACAAGTTCTAATTTTATTGATGTATTAAGATCAAACTACTGTTCTGTAATTTTGAAAAACTCGTTCTTTGTTTTTAATATGAAGACCATGTGTTTTATGGATATCTGAAAGTGTTTCTTGGAGTTTGATTAAGCACGTATAACCTAAGCAGTGGCAGAGGGCCCCTACCCTGAATAGGGTTTCATTTCATTCTGTTTTGTCTTTTTTAGTTGAACTGTAAATTCATCGTTTCTTCCATAATGTTTATAACCATTTACTAACCTTGTTTATGATGCAGTCTTTATCATTTTCTTCATTTTCTTACTAACGCAGAATAGCTTCTTTCAGTGCAGAATAGTTTTTTGCTTAATTTCTTTCTAGTTTCTTATCATTAGTTAAAAGTTGAATTCGGTAGTGTAGAGTAGTTTGTTTCATTTTTTGTTTTATTAGTCTTTAGGTTTTCAATTAAATTGATCAATACCATTACTATTTTTGTCATTTTATTACTAGTTTAGTGACTCATGGTGTAGATGAATGTTTCTAAAAGTCCCTCATAGTTGATGATTCATCTTAAAGTAAGTGGTTGAATACTTCATTCATGCAATGAGTCTTTTCTGTATTTTTGAATTTATCTTCTCTTAGAATAATGAAGTACAAAATTCCTCAAAACGTCATTCCAAGGAGGTTTGTCCTCCAAAATTGAGAGGTAGAGTAACTAAGTATTTCGTTTAGTTTTGTTGCATTTTCACTTTCAGTTTTTCATTAAGTTTTGTTTCTGAAATAGACTAAATAGTAGTTGTAATCTCACTTTCAGTTTTAGTATTTCATTTTAGTTTTGTTTCCATAATAGATAGTTGTAATTTCACTTTTAGTTTTATTATTTCATTTAGTCTTGTTTCTATAATTGATTAGACAGTAGTTGCAATTTCACTTTTAAGTTCTTTTAGTTCATGATTTGGAAACAATGATAAGAGCATAAATAGAAACTTTGTTTTCATTTCTTGATTAAACTTTACTTCCAAATATTGCTTAAAGCACTTTTAGTCCTCATTTCATTTCTTTAGATTCTTAGCAAATGTAGATTTAAGATTTTTTTAAGTACATTGTAAATCATTAGGGATTAAAGGATCAAAAACCCTAAAACAACATAAAACTCAAAAACACTGAAGTAAGAAGAGTCATCTAGCACATATAGTGCACTACACTTCATCAGTTTACGATACCCGAATTGATAATTTATGTAGAGAAATTTAGGACACTAAATTGACCAAACATTTTGGCACCGCTACCAAGGAAGTGTAACTAGGTAGCCTTATCTGTTACGTTAAAAAAAACAAAAACAAAACAAAACAATGACATGCATAAAGAAAGAGACTCTAGGGGTAGATTTATAGCTAGGGGTAGAAGTTCAATTCCTACAACACCACCCTTCCACCAAGAGTTAGAAAAGACACACTTCCATCCCAAACTCATACTCCTAGCCATAGGATTTCTGGAATTCAAGGTGCAGAAAATCAATCAGAAGATTCTTCTACTTCATCTACGAAAATAGTCCTAGGAGAGAAAAATTTTGAATCTCCAACAGCAGGGATAACCTTTTTCACCTCCATGGGAGAGCCTATTGAAGTTGAAGAATTAGGAATACCTGGTGAGGAAAAAGAAGTAGAAACTCTCTCCCATAGTCCATTAATAGAAGAACCAGAGGAGGAGGGAATAACCTTGCAAGTTGAACCCTATACTGACTCTGAAGAAACTATAATGGCAAAAGAAGAACACGATGGAGAAGTCTCACTGTTTGGAGGAGGGGTAGAGGAAGAGGTAGAGGAAACAATGGAGGAGGTAGAGGTAATAATGGAGGAGATAGAGGAAATAGGGAAGTAGATAAATCTTTTGGATTCCCTATAGTGGATGAGGGAACACATACCACAATGAATAAATATCTCACCATCTGTCCTCCCAAACTTCTATGGGTTGAGAAGTGAGGACCCTAAAATATTTTTATTTGAGTTTGAAGTTTTATGCTGAACTTATGACTATCTAGAAGACTCTCAAAAACTCAAATTGTTTCCTTCAACACTAAAAGGGGCTACTTTGAAATGGTTCATGGGGTTAGTCACTCAATCCATTAGAACATGGAATGACATGAAAAAGGAATTTTTGGATAGATACTTGGATTATTGCATGCCTACCAATCATAAAGATGAGGTGTTCAAAATGGTGTAAAGAGAAGATGAAAACTTAGAAGATTTGATTGAGAGATTCAACTATAATTTTAAAAGAGCAAAGATGAATAATTTAGATGAAGAAACTTTGAAAGCTCTTTTGTTAAAGGCCATTAGAGATGAGTGGATAGATATCCTTAACATGATGGGGAAGGGAGATATATCTCAACTTCCATTGAGTGACATAGGAGAACTATGTGTACATCTCTCAAGAGGGAAGTCTAAAACAGGAAAAGGGTCGAGAGATCCTTCTCTTGTTAGAGCAAACAAATCTGCAACTAGATCTGTAAGTAGGGCAGAAATCGGCAATATGCTTGATGAATTTAAAACTGACATTCTAGGGAGCCTTAGTGAGCAATTAAACACCCTTAAAATTCTAAACAAGCAGAAAATAGAAGTTGATGCTTTAGCCATCTTTTTTCCAAAATGCAGAAAGAAACATGCTCTAAGAGAATATCCTTTAGATACAAAAATTGTAGAAACTTGTATGATCTGTTTGGAAAGCCATGAAACCAAGGGTTTTCCTTCAATCCCAAGTCTTAAGGTTGTCTTTCAAGAGGAAACAGTCCCAAATTCTGCAGAACCTCTTTGTTTTGTTGCAAGAAGACCTTGGCAGGGGACACAAAATCAAGGATTTAACAATCCAATGTATCTTCAACCCCCACCAAGAATTCTTGGCAGCAACCTTGGCCTCAACCTCAATCTCAGTATCAATCTCAATCGTGGGCACAAGGGGTACAAAATCCTTATGGGAGATTTTCTCAATATTATCAATATCCTCCATCCTATCAAAATTATCCTCCCCCACAAAATCAGCAACAAAATCAACAGCCACAACTTCAAAATCAGAATCCTCAACTTTCATTGCCATTTCCACAATGACCTCCACAACAAAGTCAAAATCCTCAACTCTTACTGCTATTTCAGTAGAAACCAAATCAGCTACATGCCCAACCATTACCAAACCCCAACAATAAAAACCCTCAGAATGCTTACATGGTAGATGGACAACAATTTCCAACTTACATGATTACTCCTCTAGATCTTAGTGATGTTCAACTAAGATTTGGTAGGATATTAGAAAAGGAAAGAGCTTCTGTAGTCATTCAAGAACAAGACACTTTCGACAAAGATTCTCTAAAAGTCAATAAAAGTTTTGAGGGAACATCCCTCCAAAACCAAAACATTGAAAAACAAAAACAAAAAGAATCAGTGAACACAACTCCTATCATTGAGAAACCAGCATCTACCTCTACACCTCCTTTTCCTAATAGATTACAAATTGATAGAGGGTTATAAAAACAAATGATCTTGCCCAATTATGATTTTTTGGATGAATTGATGAATGTCTGTATCAAAATTCCTTTGTTACAATCCCTTAGAGAAATTCCAATTCTTTCCAAAATAATAAAGGAGTTGAGCATTAAAAGACAAGGAAGAAGATCAAAAGAAACAAAAAGAATTCACCTGGTAGGAAAGATAGTAGACATAATGATGGGAAAAATTGCCATGCAAAGATATGTGGATCCAGGAAGTCCAACTGTTAAGACACATATAAATGAAATTGAAATTCCAAATACATTGATTGACTTAGGGCCAACAATAAACATTATGAGTAGACAAACTATGAAGCAGCTTAAACTTCCTAATCTTCTTTACACACCTACCTTACCGCAACTTCCAGATAGATCAGTAATCAAACCAGATGGTGTGCTAGAAGATATTTCAGTATCCTTAGATTCTTGGGAATATCTATTGCACAAAAAATTTTCACGATGACTTTCTGCAATCTGTGTGAGTCTATCACCACTCATACTTTCCTCCTTTACAAGTCTTAAACCTCAGTTCTTCATATCAAGCCTTGAAAATAAGAGAAATACCTTAAAAATCTCTAAAACTCTAGTTTTGCACTTTCTCTCTTAGCATTACCTGCGGTACCGCACCTATTGGTAATGTCCCCTGCATACCGGACCGCTTTGTATCTGTGTTATAGGTTTGAACCCCTGTAAAAGTTAACAAGGCATAAGTACATTCTTAAAAACTCACTTTGAGTCATTTCTGGAAGCTTCTAGAGGGAATCTTGCAGTGGCAAGTTTGCTCCTTAAAGGTTCATGCATCCCATACCTTTAGGAGATAACCCCTTGATGTGAGGAGCTTATCCCTTTGAAGGAGGACTCTATACCTTCAATGGTGCACCTGTAACCTCCTTCCTTTACACTATAAAATGAAGCATTGGGCTGGTTACTTGGGAGGTTGAACGCTGAATATTTTTTAGGGTAAATGCTGCTGGAACTTAGTCTTCCTTATTGATCTTTTGAGAGGAGAGATTACATACCTTTTGATCTCATTTGGGAGAGAGTGAGGCTTGTCAAAGTAGAGGAGATTCATATTTGGACCCTGGGAAGAGCTTGTACAGCATCAAGGCACCAAGGTTGTAAAGTTCTTCTATTTCAAAGTTAATACAATCAAGTTTATTTTTCTCAATAAGCTTTCTCTTATGGTTTATTTCATAGATTCGTTAATCGCTATGAGGAACATGATTTATTATATTAGCTATGCAGGTGTTCTTTGATGTGTGCTTGTTTGTGTTTGTAGGTTCTTGAAAGGAAACTCTTTTGAAGCTATTGAAGCAAGGCTACCACAAACTAGCGTTGGACTTAAGGTAGGGTCTAAAATACCTCTTAGTTTTTATTAATGAATCACAATATGTTTAGAGAAAAGTAGATTTGCTTGTCCTGCTTGCTGCTAGATATTAGTTGATATTAGGGAGATCGGTCTTATCCGCAAGAACGATTTATCCGGCTAGCAAATTGGCGACTCCGCTGGGGAACTGAATTTGGTTTTTGTTTTTCCTTTGCTTTTGACTTGAGAAACTTGTTTTTGTTTATGGATTTTGCCTGATGTGTGTGGGATTGGGTAGTTTTTTAGACTTTGAATTCATTTTTGTTTTTTCACATTTTTGAAAGAGGACCGCACGTTCCGCTTGTAATACGGCGTGGACATCCCTGCACTGCTACTTTACTACACAGAGCAGCACCACATCTGGTTATACCAGAAGCCTTTGGACCCTGTCAAATTTTTGAAAAACCTAAAATCTTTTCGTCTAATTAAGTTTAGGATTTTTAGCATCTACCCAGATCTCTATTTTTCTGTCAAAAAGCCTTTTTTATGAGTTTCTTTCAGCAAATTCTTCATCTCATCAAGCTTCATTAAGTTAATTGGGTGTTTTGAGTCTCTTTTTTGAGAAATTCTTAATTTTATTTCCTTTGGTCATTACTTGGAGGTTTGTCTCAGTCTTTTCACAATTTTGCATCTTTTTACAAAATTGTGTATGAGTGTTAATCGCCTTTGAGTGTTTTTATTTTTGATCTTTGGAACTCTCACCCAATTTTCTTGACTTGCACTTGATTGGTCTTAGATTACATTAGAATCATCTTGTGTTTGAGAATTCTCTTGCATAGATCACATTTGCATAGTTAAAATTCTCATTTTCATAATATAAATGTGAATTGAGCATAGATTACAATTGCATAATTTACATTCTGAAAAATCAATCGTAGATTTAGATCAGTTTTCTTTGATTTGAATTTACATATTTTTATGCTTGTTTTCAACACATAAAAATAAAAATAAGAACTATTTTGGAATGCATTAGTTTTTCTTGATGAAATTAGTGCATTAGAGAATTTGTTATATTTTCTCTTAGTGATCAATTTTTTGCATTGTTGGAAGTGAATGGAAACTCTCTCTTTACTTTAGTTAGGATTCATCGAATTGAAAAGATTACATTATCATATTCGATTACATTCAATTTTGGGTCGGTCGTAACACCATTGGTTTCATATCCATTTACCCTTTTGAGTAATAACAACCTAAATAACACAGTGCTTAATTAAAATTAATCTAGTAATTTTTGCATTTTTAGGGCTCTTTCCACCAATATAACTTAGGCTAGTGTCTTGGAATAGGTTTTAGTTAACTCTCCAAGACAGTAAAACAAACAAGTAGTCAATATTGTAGTAGGAAAAATTCCAATTGTTGCATGTATGCTCTGGGAAGCTCCTCCTAAAGGAGTCAAGCACGAGATCATATCTGAACCAATGAGGTAATCAATCCTTCCTCATTGGGAACGATAGCGGATATACACGTATTAAAAATGGTAAACCTCAGAGTGACCATTGTCGAGGAGCCTAGGGTCACTTGTTGGTAAACCTTAGATTATGTCAAGGAGCCTTCAAGGGGATTGAGATTTGTTACTCTGCCCTTGCGTGTGTATCGGATCGTAGACTATTCCCCCAGGTATATTTGTTTCTATTGGTAACCTTAGTGGCCATTATCTATAGGATTCTTTCCTAAGGTGACGGTGGAGGGAAGATCCCATTGTACCTGGAGCAGACGTCGACTAGACTCACTTGGACTCTCTGGGGGGTTATCTTCACTCGAGACGATTTTGTGGAGAAACTTGTGCCAGTATATTTCATTAAGCAAGTTGTCGGGGTAATTGTTCCAATCGGCATCCTGTATTGAATTCCACGAGGTTGGATTTCATCACCAACTAGTGCTTTCAGTACGGAAAAATATTGTTTGTGTGTGGTTTGAACTCTTAGATTGTTAGCTATGTGATTCAATTTTTGGTTCTTTAGAGACTTTAGGTGGTTTTCTTGAGATCTTCTTTGTTTTCGTGTGAAGTAATTAATTATTTAATCGTGGTTGAGTTATCGAGACAATCCCGTAGACTTCGAGGGAAACCTCCCAAATATACACTAAGTCAGCTTGAAGGGCTAAAAGCTCTTGTCACACCTAGTGAAAGTAGAGTTGGGTCACTAGAGGTCGGAGAATCATCTTTGGTTATTCATCCTAATTATCACGTTCCAACAACGGAGTATATTTCTAAACCACTTTCAGTTTCCGAGCTTACTGGTAGTTTTTCTTCTACTGGTGAACTCGTTGAGGAACCTGAAATTTCTGAACCTGAAACTGAACCTGCTACTACTCCATCCTCAGGATTTGCTTCTCCAATTTCTAGTGCACCTTGTTCACCGAGGGTAGGAAGTGTCATTACCGAGAATCTTCCGACAGGACTTATTTCTATTGAAGAACTTGTTATTACGGACAAGGATATAACTCCCCTTGAAAATCAACCAACTATAGAACTTAGGGAGCGTGAATCTATCTTTTACAGTACTTTTCGAAGTGACACTTGGTATGTATCTCTGACGAACTTCTTAGAAAATATGGGTCTCGCTGCTTCACCACGTCGTATTCCTTTTCATCCAACGCCCAGAGGTTATTATCCTCCTTCGCATATGTCAAACTAGTCATCCATGTTTTCTCAAAATCCGAAGACTTTTTTATATGGCGGTCCTTTTGTTCCATCTGGGTATCAGTTCGTTTTTGGTACTTTTTCTAGAGTGTCTCCTCAACCCATCGAACATGGGATATCACCTGGTCATAGTGGAATTCCATCGTTGAGTGTATAAGAAATCCTTATGATGTCTCGCGCTATTCTAAATGCGCAACCTCAAGGTAGTTAGATTCCACCTGGGGGGCAACCTCAAGGTAATCAATTTTCTCCTGGGGGAAACCTCAGGGCAGTCAAATGCCACCTGGGGGAAACCTTAAGGCAGTCAAATTCCGCCTGGGGGCAACCTCAAGGTCAGTACATACCTCAGGGACATTACATGCTTCAAGGTCAACCCCAGTCAATATATGCCTCAAGGTTAACCTCAGAATCAATATATGCCTCAAGGTCAACCCCAATATCAATACCCACCTCAAGGTTATCAACCTCAAGGTCAGTACCAATCTCAAGGTTTCCAACCACCTTCTGGTCAACCATTTGTTCAAGGAACTAGAAATGTACATTTCAATTATCAGTCCTACACTCAACCTGGTTATGATCCTCAATATGCTCAACCTATTATGGGTCCTTACCCTGGAATGAATATGGTGTGGGATCCATCTCAAACTCAACAGATTTTGCAACCCAATGTCTAGTTTTCATCTCAACATGGACAACCTATGGTTTCTGGTTCAACCCAGCAACCCATCCAGTCTACTATCCAAACTTCTACACCTGGTGTAGTTCATCAGCCTGGGCCTAGTTCACCTCAAACTCCACCTCAATCGACTATTGCAACTATTGCAGCTTCTGTTTAATCTACCCCACCTATTTCTGGAGTATCGATAGCTCTGGTTTCTACTGTTCCTGTATCAACTCCTCAGACCTCTGTACCCCAGTCTGAACCTACAATTCATACTTCGGTTCAGATGCCTATAGGAAAACCTGGTATAAGTACGATTGTCACAAGTCAACCTCAATTTACTTATCAACCGTACCAGGGACAGTATCAATACAGTCCTGCTGTGCAAAGCCCAGTTTATCAGTATCAACCGTACCCTGGCTATACATATCAACAACCTCAATCTCAACAACCCCAGTTTGGTTCGGTTAATATTGGTTTTTCGGGAGGATATAATATTCCAAATGCAAATCCAATTCTAGGTTATCTTGGGTATCCTCCTCCTGGAGCTGGTCTTGTGTCCCAAGTTTTTCAAGACCCTAACCGTCAGTTACCGTTCATCGCAACTTTGGATTTACCTGACTTGTTGCGCCTTACGAATGATCCAATTTATTATCTTCCGTACTGGCCTCCAATGCCTAATAAGTTTCCCAGTGATATTCCCAAGTTTGAGGGTAAACCTCGAGAGGATCCATTGAACCATGTGATGACTTATCGCCTCTGGTGTGCATCAAATTCCATTATAGATTATTCAATTCGCTTAAGGCTTTTTCAACGCACTCTAATTGGTCTCCCGACTAAGTGGTATATTGAATTGGTACGAAGCTCTTTTTATAATTTTAGTCAGTTAGCTACTTTGTTCCTAACTCATTTTCAGTTGCCTGTCAGATATGACAATGGCACGGAATTATTAACTTCATTAAAATAGTCAACATTTACATATATTTCCGACCATATTCATGAATGGCGACGTCGATGGCGTTTAGTGAAAGTTTATATCCTGGATCAAATTTTGGCAGAATGGTTTGTCAAATCCTTATTACCAAAAATCACTAAGGATGTAGCTAAGGCAAGAGTAGTTACTGAGGAGCAAGTAATTTCTCAAGCTCAGTACCTTGACTTAGTTTATACACAGTCGGGTACTTTACATGAAAAAATCCCCGATCTTCCCAAACAAAATCAAATAATAGCAACTCCTTCAGGGTATCATGCCACTGATCGTATGATTGGTACAGTTAATACCAAAAGTAAGAAGAAATATGAAAATAATTCTTCTCCTATTATAACTTTACCAGATTCCCCGAGAGGAGAAGCTTCCGTTGAGGTTCCTGCCGATATTCATGTTGTAGAATATTCTACGGCAAAATCTAAATCCGGCTGTAAAAAGAAAGGGAAGAAGAAAAATAAAAAAAAACGCAAAAGAGAAACCCGAAAAAACTGAATCTACTGACGAGAAACGTAAACCTCGCTATCCTTGTCTCATATGTGATGAGCAGCATTTTACAAGAGATTGTCCACATCGCGCTGAGGTTTCGAAAATCATCAAAGGTTCTCAAATGAATGCTGTCTTGAAGGATCCTTTTCCTAGTCAAGATAGTAAGATGATAGGTTCTTCCTCAAATGCCTCAGAAGAACCAATTATCATGATGTCCCATGTCAGGATTGCGACACAATCGCAAGATTATGGAAGTAAGAATCCTGTTGGTGGTAAGGAACCAGAATCTTCTAGTTCAAACCCATCAACTTCAACTCCTCTTGGTTCCAATCCGCTACAGATCGAGAAACCTAATCTAGACTTAGTAATCAAACCACCTGCTAAAGGTATACTTCAGAAGTCAGCTTTCATTCCACATGCAAGAGCTGCTCAGAACTATAAAATTGTTGCAGATTTAGCTATAACCCTTTCAACAATGTCGGCTTTGGAGGTGCTGCAATCATGTCCAGCACAGCGTAAATTTCTTTTGTCTGCTATAGGAGTTGTCGATGTTCAGGATTCCAAACTTATAATCTTCGATTTAGAAAATAGTACACCTCGCTTACCTCATCAAATGGATTTCCAGATCCCAGTGTTAGTCAAAAACAGTCCTTGCTTTCGGACTGTGATTGATGAGGGAGCTTCAACGTGTATTATGTCGATTTCATGTTGGAAATCACTTGGTTCTCAGACACTTAACCAATCCCCGATGATTTTGAAGGCTTTTGATGGCAGAGGATTTCATCCTTATGGAATTTTGCAGGATTTACCTATAGGGGTAGAAGGTAAAACTGTTAATCTAGATGTGGAAGTGGTTGATGCCCCTCTAGATTACAACCTTCTTTTGGGTCACAGTTTGTCTTACGCAATGACTGTTGTTGTTTCATCGGTCTTTCGGCTCATTAAGTTCCCTCATAATGGAAAGATCGTTACAATAGATCAGTTGAATTACTTTTCATCCGACCCAGCCTCTTCTGAGAGTATTCAACATGTCAGTAAAACAACTATCCCTTATAAATATGTTGGGGTGGGATTAGCTAAAGATTCTAGTTTGTTAGGAACTTTTTCCTTTCCTCCTCCGAACGTATTGCCTCCTTCTGCAACCATTCATATGATTTCATCGGACGCTATTGTTCTTGATGATCCTTGGATTGTTCCTTCAAATTCCGAGGTAGACTCATTTGGTGATGCCATGCCCTTGAGTCCATTTGAAGTTGCATATCAGGTGGTACAGTTGTTTTCCAACTTTAGTTCAACCAAAATTGATCCAATGGATGTGGTCCATGGGGAGTCACTTTCAATTTCAACCTTAGAATCAACAACTTTTTATGAACCTGTTCATACTGATGAGCAGATTCGTGAGCTTTTATCTGTTGATTATTTGCCATGGGAAGATCTTCATCATCGATCTTCATTTTTACCTGAGCTTGATCATTTTGAAAATGATTTCTCATCTATTTTTACCACTGATTATGTCAAGGAATCATAGAATCCACTAAAACATTCTGATTCTGAGTTGAATTTGGGAAACATTTCTTGAACAATTCCTATTGACATTTCAGTGAAACCGGGAATTATTGAAAACATTCATATAGGTGCTTCTTGTACGGATCAGGAAATCCAAACTTATAAAACCCTATTTCAAGAATTTCGCAACGTGTTTGCCTAGTCATACGAAGAAATGCTAGGAATTGATCCATCAATTGTTGTCCATGAAATCAAATCTTACTCGGATGCTAAACTCGTCCAGCAACGTTTGCATTAGATACACCCAAGAAAAGTTGTTGCTATTAAAGCTGAAGTTGAGAAATTACTTAAAGCAGGTTTCATATATCCGATTCCTTTAACGGATTGGGTATCGAATATTGTTCCTGTTAATAAAAAACAAGGAATGATAAGAATATGTATTGATTATAAGGATATTAATCGAGCCTATCCAAAGGACAATTATCCAACTCCCTATATCGATCAAATAATTGATGGTTGTGCCGGCAGTGAAATGTTCTGCTTTATGGATGGATTTTCTGGTTACAATCAAATTGACATACTCCCTACTGATCAACCAAAAATGGTTTTCATTTGTCCATGGGGGACCTTTACTTATTACAAATTACCTTTTGGGTTGAAGAACACAGGAGCAACTTTTCAAAGGGGTATGTCTTACGCCTTTCATGACATCAAGCACATTGTGTAGCCTTATCTCGATGATTTACTTGCTCATTCTTTACGTAGAGTTGATCATATCACTCATTTACGAGCCATTTTTATGAGATGTAGACATTATCAGATTAGGTTGAATCCACACAAATCTGTTTTCTGTATAGAAACGGGTCGCTTACTGGGATTTTTTGTTTCAAAAGCCAGCATTCGTGTCAATCCCTCGAAGGTTGAAGCCATTGTTAAATCACCTCCGCCTTCGAATCTTCGCCAACTCCAAAGTTTGCAGGGGAAAGTAAACTTTTTACGTCGATTCATTCCTAACTATGCCAAGATAATTAAAGGTTTTACCAAGTTGTTGAAACAAAAAAATCCATTCTTTTGCGATGAGATAGCTCATAAATCTTTTGATGCACTTAAACACGTGTTGACCCATGCACCATTATTGCATCCTCCCAACTACAGCCAGGATTGCTTTTTGTACCTCGCCGCTTCTCATTCCACCATTGGAATGTTTTTAGTTCAGGAAGATGAATTCAATGTTGAACATATGATTTACTATCTTAGTCGAAATTTAAATCCGACTGAGCTTAAGTATTCGCATGTGGAGAAATTGGCTCTGGCAGCTGTTCAAGTTGTTCAGCGTTTTCGTCACTACATTCTACTATGCAAAACCACAGTACTTTCTGACTGTAACCCTATGACGTATATTTTGACTAAAAAAATTCTAGGGGGTAAGTATTCCAAATGGATCATTATCCTGCAGGAATTTGACCTGGAGTTTGAAAAATCCAAGTCAAAGAAGTCTTTGGTTTTCGCGGAATTAATGTGTGATTTCTCGCGTACTGATGCCGAAACTGTGGTAGAAGAATCCCTTATGGATGAATCTTTGTTTCTTATTAGTACTCTTGATTCATGGTATGGGGATATAATTGTCTATCTCCAAACCCAATCTTTTCGCCCTGAAATTTCACATTCTCAATGAAGGAAAATACGTTTCCAACCCCAATAGTATAGAATTATTGGAGATACACTCTATCAGCATGGGGTGGATTCTGTTTTCCATCGTTGTTTAGCTCATGAGGAAACTGAAAAGGTTCTGAATGACTATCACTCTGGAGTGTGTGGCGCTCATATGCCTGGGTATGCCACAGCCCGAAAGATATTGCGTGTTGGTTATTTTTGGCCATCCTTATTTAAAGATTGTATAAATGCAGTCCAAAAATGCCACAATTGCCAAATTTTTGATCGAAAGATGCGTGCTCCACCTGCTCCTCTCCACCCTATAATTGTTTTTGGTCCTTTCACGAAATGGGGTATCGGTTTTATTACATGTAACCCTCACTCGGCTAGGGGGCATGCGTATATCATCCTTCTAGTAGATTATTTTACCAAGTGGGCTGAGGCGATACCTACATTTTCGGCATACAGCAAAATTGTTGTTAGTTTCATTTTCAATCATATAATTTCTAGGTTCGGTGTTCCTCAAGAGATTATCACTGATCATGGGAGTCATTTCCAAAACATCATGATGACTGAACTAGCAGATCAACTTGGCTTGTGTCATGATAGCTCTACTCCATATTACCCATAGGATAATGGTCTGGTTGAGGCAATCAACAAAGTTTTAGTCACCATGTTCCGACGAATCATTAGTATTCATCGGTCGAATTGGCATAACATGTTATTTTCAGCGCTTTGGGCGTACCGAACCTCAGTCAAAACATCAACAGGTTTCACTCCTTTCCAGCTTGTTTATAGGTTGGAAGCCGTGTTACCCTTTGAATTCGAAATTCCATCATTGCAAATAGCCATAGAATTACTTCCGGCCACTTCCGAAGAGGAAAACCATTTGTTATACTTAGCTCAATTAGATGAGAATCGACATGATGTTTCATTAGCAATCGAAACTCACGCAAAAAGAATAAAGGCTCAGTATGATCGAAATGTTACACCTCTTAATTTTTCGGAAGGGGACCTAGTTTTATTATACGATCAAGCTAACAATAAGCTAGGGGCTGGAAAATTCGTACCCATGTGACATGGTCCTTTTGTTGTTAAGAGAAAGTTAGCTAAAGAGACCTATGAATTAGTAGATTTTGACGGTGTCCCTTTAGGTAAACCCAAAAATTAGATTTATCTGAAAAGATATTATGCTTAAAGTTTGGTGTGGATATTCTGGTTAGAATATATTTCTTTCTATTTGATGTGTTTTAGATTACAAAGAGTGCCTTGTTTAGAGAGTGTTTTGTTGTTATTCCTTCTTATCTTGGTTTTACTCTTGATATTGTAGATATCGTCGTCTTCTCAAACATACATTGGTTTTGCTGATGGTGCCTGTCGTAGTACATGGAATATTTCTTCCGCAACTTGGGTTATCTATTCACCCTCTGACAAGTTAGTATCTATGCATGGGGTAAGCCTTGGTCAAACAACGAATAACATTGCAGAATATAGCGCAGTGATTGAGTTATTATCTGAATCCATCTCATTTGGGATTCAAAGTTTGATTGTAAGGTTAGATTCTGAACTCGTTGTATTATAGCTTAACAGGGTTTATGCCATTAGAAATCCAATATTATTAAGATTATTTTTGAGAGTTCGTCTCTTGGAACGTGAATTTGACTACATTTAGTATCAACATATTCCAAGATATTTAAACACATTAGCAGATGCATTTTCTTCTCAAATGTTAAGTAGACACTTGCAATAATCAAGACAGTAAATTTAAAAGCATTCCATAAACATGTTATACAAAATAACTAGTAATAGCGATATATCATAGCACAGAAGTGTGTCAAAATATACATCGTCTTCGATCATAGGTTGAAAAACACCTTATGATCGACAAAAATGATAGCTCAAAATATAAATGTCATATAAGTCTACAAAAGCAATCATCCTATCCCTAATGATGATCATGATAAGAAACCACTTCTCGAGCTACCCTACAAAGGAACCTCCTAAAAGGTCTTGGGACCCCAATCACATAGCACTGAAGCCTAAGAGGAATATCATCTATGCTAGTCTTTGGAATATCTACTGTCAAGCACTCTAGATGACTTTCCAATTTGGCCAAGGTCTCTGATGATTGGTCGTGTAGGGCTGCTGCCACAGTAGCTAGATGTCTTCTCTCATAGGGAAGGAGAGCGGATGGTCATCGTGGACCCACATCTGCATTTAAAACTTTACTATCAGTTTTTGGATGATTTAAAAACAAAAAAATATATATATATATAATTTAAAAAATGTTGAAAACAATTTTACCTGTATCATCCCATTGCTTTCCTGATGGAAGAACCATGTCTGGATCACCACGATAATCCATCCCAGCATATGGAAAATCTTGTATCACGAAAACTTGGTTTCCCAACCAGCGAAAATACTCAGGTGAGAATCGAACAACCTCAGTCCCCTCCTCGGGGTGGTGAGCCATGACTGCAACCCAGTGCATAATCCTAGGATCTTTGGGAAGTCCAGCCTCAATGGTAAGCTGCTGCAGAACCAGCATAGGTACCTTCTCTAGGGCAAATCTCACAACTGAATAACCATATCCAAAGTTCTTTAGTTGTCCATTCTTTTCCCTAGTCAGTTGGCCTTTCACATTGGCCAATACAACATCGCACTAGTTGAAGATGGTGCCTCGGAAGCAGTCTATTGCCATGCGCATTTGGGAACCGGCAGCTAGATGCAATGCTGCACTTCCTCACACTCTGGTGATAGTAAATACGATCACTTTAAGTTCAGCATGGGTGATGGTCTTAACATCTATCGTTTGTCCGTAGTTTGGAAATCGCAAAACTCTAGTCGGAGACTAGTGACAGACTGGCCACCTGGCCTAGACCTGAATAGAGATAATCCTTCACCTCTCTTCGGAAAACCAGTCAGAAAATAAATGTCCTTTGGCTCGATTTAGAGCCGGTGGCCACCAATAATGAAAAACTGGTCCTGCGTGCTCCACCTGTCTACCAACCATTGTAGAAAGTCTACCTGTGCCCTCATGCTAGGTATGGCCCAAAATTTCAATAGTATGCATGCTCTTAAAGCTTGTAATGAAGGTGGATGGAGTAATGCAGCTTGATCCACATCTTCGTGTTCTCTTTCCTGCCAAATAAGCATCTTGTCTATCTGCATTGCAAAATAGGCAGTTTAGAAATTTGTGATTTCAAAACATTTGGGCGGAAATGAGAAAATATAGGATTTCAAAATGCGTTTTGTGGGGTCCGCACCGGCTGTGTTAGGGACAGTGCATAGGTTTGCACTAGTCCTTAAGGGTAGGTGCGGGACCGCGACTGTTTCGTTTGTACAAAAAAGTTGGGGTGCGCAAGGTATACATGGTGCACCTACGCAACCACCGTGAGCGATTTTTAACCATGTTTTTCCTCAAAAAATGAATTTTAAAGCCCTAAAAATGAAAATGAAACAGATGAAATGTAAGTTAGGGATGATGTGGATTACCTGGAGAGGACGGTTCTGTATTCCAGCGTTCAGATTTTCCACAATCTTCACAGGAAGTTTTCTTACCAAAATCTCTTACTTTTTACTCCAAAGCCAACCAGTAAAAATGAACTTGCAAAAGCCCTTTTTATAAGATTTTTTGAATAAATGAATTATTAATTTATTTATTTTTCACTTTTAAAATGTCACTTTTGGTACATTTTTATTAATTTTTTAATAGACATGAGTAATGTTTGTAGTTTTTGTGGAGAATATTGGGTGTTCAGGGAGAATTGATTATTTTCAACAAAAAACTTAGGAATCCTCTTTAAGATATTTTCTAACTCGTAAAATATGAAAATATTGCTAAGTTTTTCTTTTTAGACTCGTTAAAACAGAATTAAAAGGATGGTCCACTTACAGCTCTTTTTGGACCGTATAAACTTGAAAAGATTGTCGTACTTTTGTCATTTCAAGTTCGATATTGGTAATAAAATGACGTGTTTTCAATCGCTTTTTTACTTTTTCAGATTGAAGGCACTAATTATGAAAAGTAATCCTTCATCGTAATGGTCAAGCGGTTCTCTCAAGTAGTATTTTATACTTTTTCGGGATTGGAAGACACAAATTTACAAAAAAGGACAACCATGGATTTTTCTTAAGTTTTTCTTCTCACTCCCTAAAATTAAAAAATGTCGAGTTTCTCCTATACTGGACTCGTTAAAATTTAATAGTAAAGGACTTGTTCAATTAGAAATAGGAACGGACCACCCCTTCTTAGGGTTCGAATCTTAAACTATTTTGGACTCATCCGAAGGTTGAGCTTATAATCAAGCAAATGTTATCCTCGTCAAGCTTGTCAAAAATAAAGAGGTACTTGCTAGAAATGGTGGGGGAAAGAGAGAAAAATGAACCTGATTGTCATACCTTGTCCTTTGAAAAGCAATCAACCACTCTTGAACATGAAACTTTTCGTTCACTTGGGTTTGGAAATCCTTTGCCTAACAGTTAATCAAACCATATTGAAAGTCTTCAGCCGGTTTCTGGGTATTAGCTTTGGGTCAACTGTAACCAAACCATCTGTAGTGTCGTTATGTGTTCAAGAGGTCAGTTCAAATAAACCATTCATTCGCAAAATATCCGTCATCCATTTTGACCATCCCTAAGTTAGTCCTTGCCAAATATATTTCTTCAAACTTGATCTATCATTTCGTGTTGTGGGCTTGCCTATGACGGATCACTTTCTATCGACTCCGACTCATTATCTAGAAATATGATCTAGGAATCGTCAGTACCTTGGAATCTGCATGCCTCAATGGTAGGTTTCTCACCTTTGATGATAGGTTGCATCATTGACCTTCGATCAAAGGATTCTGTGACATGTTCGACATCCACTCATTCATTCACATTTCATGGATTGCACTGAGTAATTTGAGGGCCATTGACATTACTGGTGGTTCCTCTCACACTTGTTAACAATTTACATCATTGACTGGTAATCAAGTGGTTTCTACCATGTTCGACTTCGACACATTCATTCACATGGATAGAATCATACTAGTTCAGGAAGCAGAAATTGAAGACCCCGGATCTAGTTTCCACCATCCAAGCTGTGAGGAATTTGTTATTCATTATACAATGTACTATTCATAAACAGATGGTTGCACCCATACTGTGTCTACATATGTCTATACTTGTGATGTATTACAAAATCATTCCTATTTCAGAGTTGTTTAGATAGTTTCTAGTCAGTTTTGATCTGAGTATGGGAATGCCTACCTCAGTGATGATATAATCATATATATTAATAATATAATATTATATATAATATATATATATAGAATATATATATATATATACATTGCATGAAGCTTTTATAGGTCTCCAACGGTATCCACAGGAAGACCCTTGAAATGATAAAGTACTTCACTCTTCTTAGATGACAAAAACCATCCTCATCTATTACAGACTTCGCACTTTAGGGGGCAATCTGTTACAGGAAAAATTGACACCATGACTTTTTGTAATCAATATGAGTCTATCGCCACTCATACATACATCTTTTGCAAGTCTTAAAACTC
Organism: Pinus taeda; assembly: GCA_000404065.3. Classification (NCBI taxonomy): domain Eukaryota; kingdom Viridiplantae; phylum Streptophyta; class Pinopsida; order Pinales; family Pinaceae; genus Pinus; species Pinus taeda. Next base: position 4,842 of record APFE030523791.1, on the reverse strand, counting down.
AACTCTACATATCAAGCTTTGAAAATGAGAGAAAGTCCTTAAAAATCTCTAAAACTCTGGTTTCGCACTTTCTCTTAGCATTACTAGCGGTGCCGCACCCACTGGTCATGTCTCCTGTGCACTTGACCACTCTGTATCTATATGTATGGGTGCAAACCCCTATAAAATTTAAAAAGGTGCAAGTTTATTCTTAAAAACTTACTTTGAGTCAATTCTGGAAGCTTCTAGAAGGAATCTTGTGCTGGCAAGTTCGCTCCTTGAGGGTGCATGCATCCCATTCCTTAAGGAGCTAACCCCTTGATGTGGGGAGCTTATCCCCTTGAAGGAGGACTCTATCCCTTCAATGGTGGACATGTAACCTCCTTCCCTTGCACTATAAAATGAAGCTTTGGGTTGGTTACTTGAGAGGTTGAAAGCTAAATATTTTTGAGGATATATGCTGTTGGAACTTAATCTTCCTAATTGAGCTTTTGAGAGGAAAGATCACATACCTTTGGATCTCATTTGGGAGAGAGTGAGGCTTGTCAAAGTAGAGGAGATTCCTGCTTGGACCCTGGGAAGAGCTTGTACAACATCAAGGAACCAAGGTTGTAAATTTATTCTTTCTCAAAGTTAATATAATCAAGTTTATTTTTCTCAATAAGCTGTGTTTAATGGTTTATTTCATAGACTCCTTGATCACTATGATGAACATGATTCATTATATTAGCTATGCAGGTGTTCTTTGATGTGTGCTTGTTTGTGTTTGCAAGTTATTAAAAGGAAACTCTTTGAATTTGTTGGAGCAAGGCTACCACAAACTAGCGTTGGACTTAAGGTAGGGTCTAAAACACCTCTAGTTTTTATTAATGAATCATAATCTGTTTAGAGAAAAGTAGATTTGCTTGTCCTGCTTGTTGCTAGATATCAATTAATATTAGGGAGATTGGTCTTGTCCGCAAGAATGATTTATCCGCTTAACACAACCTTATGGTCTGTCGAAAGTCCCGGGAAGACTTTTGGGTAGTTTTCATCCCATGCATTTGACCCCATATAAGAACTGGCGACTCCACTGGGGACTATACATTAGTTCCTGGTTGTCCGGACTCCTCTCAGATTTCATCTCTCTTCTATGAGCTTCTCGCTTCTTCATATCCTTCTCTGATCCACCATCTAATTTGTTGCATCCTACAAAGTTGCTTTCTCTTCCGGAACTAATCCCAAAAGCCCAATTTTTGAGCTCTTTCCCTCACTAATGCAGGTTGCTGGTCTACATAGAGCTTTATAAAGCTCTTTGATTGTGCATAGGGAGCATTAGTGGCCAAACTGAAGCTCTGTTTACACATAGACAGAGCGTTACTGACCCATTTCCATGTTTTTCAAGAGATTTTGTGGACCAAAAGGGGGGGAAATTGTCCCAAGGGCTAAATTAAGATCTACAACAATATCATGCTAACAAATTTGGTGTCTAAGTATGGGGGACTACGCAGTGCATTATATTAGATATCATTTTTTGGGATTCAACTGCGTTAAGTAAGTCATTCACGTATGACCATTTCCATGAGAGGTAGTCGTAACTGACTAATTTCTCATGATTTTTGAATAGTTCACTTAGCACTCATTGCATCGGTGATGCTCACAGGGGTGAAGAAGTGGGATTGAAACTAGTGAAAAGTGGAGAACGAATCACATAGCATCAATCATCACTTCCGGGGCTTGCACCCGGTAACCAGGACTTCCCAGGAGGTCACCCATCCCAGAACTCCTCTGGCTCAAGCGCGCTTAACTGTGGAGTTTTTCCCCACAATCAAGACCACTTAGCTTGCTACCCCATTTGCAAAACCTTAGCAAGTATTGTGCCTCATGAACCATTCAAGTAGAGATCCCTTGACTCTTTTTGAATTTAAGTATGGGGGACTACGCAGTGCATTATATTAGATATCATTTTTGGGATTCAACTGCGTTAAGTAAGTCATTCAAACGTATGACCATTTCCATGAGAGGTAGTCGTAACTGACTAATTTCTCATGATTTTTGAATAGTTCACTTAGCACTCATTGCATCGGGTGATGCTCACAGGGGTGAAGAAGTGGGATTGAAACTAGTGAAAAGTGGAGAACGAATCACATAGCATCAATCATCACTTCCGGGGCTTGCACCCGGTAACCAGGACTTCCGAGGAGGTCACCCATCCCAGAACTCCTCTGGCTCAAGCGCGCTTAACTGTGGAGTTTTTCCCACAATCAAGCCCACTTAGCTTGCTACCCCATTTGCAAAACCTTAGCAAGTATTGTGCCTCATGAACCATTCAAGTAGAGATCCCTTGACTCTTTGGTGTCTTAAAATTTATTTTTTAAGAAAATGCTTTAGTTTTTCTCTCATAAAAAAAAAAATTGTTGAAAGAAAAGCTAATAAAATATACATTTCCTTCTATCGAAATAGTTGTAGGCTACTTTGTTTTGGTTCAATAGTTGTTACAGAATATTGAGAAAAGGAAATTTCAGTTATGCAAAGTGTTGAAATGACTTTAGATGCATTGATGAATACATGAATATGTGAAATGATACATGTGTAAAATAAGACTTGTTTGCATAAGAAATTGAAAAAAAAATTCAAAGCATTGTTCTGCACGGTTTATCGAGTTGAGAGTCTCATCATATTCATACTTCAACAACCCCTCCAAAGACAAATAAGAAAGTACACTAAAATCTACACTGAAATCAATCTGATACTCTTTTTTAGAGAAAACCAACATTAGATAGATTAGGACCTTGGGATAAGAGAGTGATTCAACTACCCAAGGTTGAAAATCAAACTAGTGTCGTTAAAGAGTGCAAAATCCTTCTGCACTCATATTATTGGGACCACTCCACTTACATTGGGACTAAATACGAGACAACATCGGATTGTAATCGAAGGTAGCCAACCTTCTTTTACAACTCCTTTGAGCATTCTATGTAATGGGGGTCCCTTCGGGGATTTCAGAACTGAGTCAGGGACTTAGATATCCTACCAACACAGTGTGCTATCTATGACTATGTCCCCCCTGGTAATGTATATGATTTGAGGTATCTCCAGTGGACAATACTTCTAGGTACTTACCTAAGGTGATTGGGATGGGCTGTCTTGGTACCTCAAACGGATGGATCTACTTTGTCTTCATTTTTTGCGAGGGTGCTCATCTTCACGAGAGTACTTGGCCCCTCAATCTGAGGTTTAGGCGAAGCTCAAAAGTAGTTGTAAATGTACTTTTGGCCACCCTTCTCTGTTACTCATTCAGAGACTGGGTTTCATCTCCAGTAATTGGTGTTTATCGGACATGGTAATTTCACTTTGTTTGTTGATTTCCATTTGTAGTGTATTTTTTCTTTTTAGGTACCTAAGTGCTATCGTTTTTGAGACTTAAAGAATATCAACTTAAAATTTATCTAATAAAATTTACCAGTCATTGTGGCTACATCCAGCCCTCACCATAAATCTAGAAAGTTGTTGGGACTTCCTCCACTCACTGTGGAGGATCTGCCGAGATTCACTGACTCAGATTCCTTATCTTCAAGGAATCAGTCTCCTAAATCGCACATGGGACCATTCTAGATGACCGATCATTCTGATTTGTAGGAGGATTTCTTCACAAAAGGATTTCTTCCTCATTTTAACACTTCGCTTACAAATCAGTCGGATCTTGTTATTGCTCCTGTTGTACTAGTACTTCACTCTTCACTGGGAGGAAATCTCCCATCTTTTCAGTCGACACCTCAAGGGTTGTGGAATTGTAGAGACACTGTGAGTCCTCTACCACTTCCCCATTCAACGTTCATCACAACACCGGCAATGTGAAACCTCACAATCTTGTTTGTCCCAGGTACTGCAACTCACATAACACCCTCTATCAGCGTAACCCAGTAGATATTAAGTTCCACTCCTATGGTGTGCCAAAGCATACCTTCGACTAGTGCCACATATAGTGCTCCATGTAACACTCAATGTGGCACTATGGGTACGGTCCCAGTTTACGAAAACCAAGGTCGGACGCCAATGTATTGTTCTGTTGTGGCCACCAACAACCCCCCTCTTTTGTTTGATATTAGCAATAACACCAAACAAGTAGGCGACCCTTAGTGAAAATTCAAACAAACATCTCTATGAACATTTTTGTTTTTCCTTAGAATTTTATCGCAGCAAAGCAAAGAAAATGTTTCTCTTATGGGCATAAAAAACTACGAAGGAACGATGCGAAATTCATCGCATCGCATTCACCATAAGCACCCTTAGATAAGAAACTTAAGAAATCTCCGACGGCCGATGTGCGACATCGCATATCGCAACATCGCGTAAAGTAGCACACAATGACTAATATCCGCGATCTGCGATCTGCGATCAGCGATCTGTGATGATCCGATATTACGATTCCGCAATAATATAACAAGAATCTGCGATGAGCGCGAATTTTTCTCGGCACAGTATTGAAGGAAAGCTGCCCATTAATCAGAATTAAGCGCGCGCCTTAAAAAATGAAATTAATGATTGTACGAATGGCTGCTTTTTGTTTTTCGAAGAGTCAGTTCACTTTGAATGTCATAATTATGCACACATAAGATCTGAAGCTTTCATGTCAATCTTTATTTCCATTACTCTTTTCCTTTACGCAAACTATAAAACAGGAAATAACATGGAGCAATTTTGCAGGAAACATCTAAGGAAAAGGGGAAAGCGCCAATGCTCGAAGAACACAGAAGAGATCTCTTCAGAAACGGGTGCCACATACGATAGGACTACAGATTCCAGAGTATCACTCAACATATGCTAATGACCGATAGGTCATCTGAAGCTCAGAATCAAAGGCGCACAAAAGCAGCATGATTA
>APFE030523766.1:31349-50705 GCA_000404065.3 Pinus taeda | reverse complement strand
AAAAAAAAAAAAAAAAAAAAAGAGTATAATTTGGCCACTCTAAATAGGAAATGTACTACAAAATGCAAAAGATGATCGGGACATACGAATCTAGCACGTGGGCAAAAGCCAAACATGAGCTCTACCCCTTATTTATGGCCATCACCCTGGTTCCTATGGGCCTTAGATGAGCCCCCTCCACATTAAGGAACCCATGATTGTCCCAACTCCCAACCCCTGGCGGGCAATGAAATGCCCCACCTTAAAAAGGGGTACCTACTGTTATATCCTACACATCATGCTCTCATCCCCTGGAACTGATCTGTAAATGAGATCTTAGATTATTATTAAGGTATTACAGACTCATGTGCAAGATTTGTCTATATCATTTAGTGCAACGGATCGATAAATTGTGAATAATATAGACAATGAGCAATTAGAGAAACACAATAGACACACACACATAACACAGCAAAATAATCAAAGAGTTCATCCAAAACTCTTGGGCTAGGCCTCCTGGTCCAGCCTTCAGTGGTGACCTCTTTATTATGTCTTTAAGAGCAGAGTTTTTACAAATGTGAGCTCGATTGAGTCTCAACACAACAAGAACAAAACAACAGGGTCAACTTGAATCCCTCAAGTCTCTCTGAGTACACAGACTCTCCCTCTCGCTCTCCGTCTCTGTTTTCTCTTTGTCTCAGCACTGCCTGCCCTGTCTTTGTCATTCTATGGCTTTTAAGCCAATGGGAATTTGTCTGTTTGTTTTCCCTCTCGGGCTCTCTGGCTCCCGGCCTTTGTCCGCTCAAATCCCCTCTGAGCGTTAAACAATCATTTGTTAAATGTCTTCACGGAAGGTGGCCACCTGTTCTACAACGGAAGGGACCATCAGCGCGTTGAAATCGCAAAATTTCGTTTCACACAGAAAAAGTTGTAAAACGCTTCCTATCAAACTTGAAATCACATAAAATTCGCCCTATAATCCTATTGGGTCCGCCTTTGATTGCTATCGCAAGTCGCAAGTGCCCTTGTGCCGTGGTTTCATTTGTATTTGCAAAATACATTAAAACACTGAAAATCCCGACAAATGGCTTTATGGCGGACTTCAAAATATATGTATTTGCATCCATAAACCCTTTCGGGTCTGGCTTTATCGCATCAAGCGCATTTCTTTTGTATTTCGTTTATTTAACGAAAATGCGAAATACATAGAAAAACCCCTTTTCCCGGAACTCAAAATATATTAAATTCCATCGATAACCCTGTCGGGTCCAGCTATCGCAAGTCGCATTTGTATCAGCCTCGCTCCTTTGTACCGCTCTGATGTGATATTGCTATGCGATATATCGCAATTGCATATCGCATAGTCCCCGGGCCTTTGGTTAGCGCTCCCTTGTATTTTGTCGATGCGATATTGCGAGTTAACCCGGGCCGTCGATCTGCGCGCTTGATCGACAGTCCTCGTTGACTCGCGTTGATCGTTGTCGCAACTTTCATATGGTAGCCTCCGATAGACTCTGCTTGCCACCTCCCATTGTGATATGCCAATTGGATCTGGACCGTTGATCAGCCAGATCCATCGGCTCCTGTGCATTGTTGTTTAAGCCGCTGATAGCTCTGTTTCTGCCATTTCTTCAAGTTTTTCTCGTCCGATAGTGTTTTCCGCCTTTCATGAAGGTTGATCCTTTTGCGATAGTTCTTAAGTATTGAAGACTTAGAGGGTTTTTAGGATCCATTTTGGATCACGCCTTACCACTGAAAAGATTTTGGACCACCAAAAATTGGTTTTTAAGCATCGATCAAGTGAGGATACAGCTTCCTCATTTGTCCAATTTCTATCCATCGTGCACTACTTGGTTTTGAACCTTTGAGTCCGATTTTGAGGTACTCAACATCCCTTCTGTGCGTAGTTCTCACCTTCCTATCCAGAACTGTGTCTTCCTGCAACTCATTGAGATATTCAGGCAACAGATCATCAATAGAAGGCAACTGGCTTTGCTCTTCGAAATCTTCAATCAATGAAGGTTCATACAACCTCAAGTTCTCTGCATTGACGACTGAATAGATATGCATATAACCTGACAAATCAAGGCGAAAAGCGTTTTCTCCAATTTTCTCAAGTATCTTGAAAGGCCCATACCTTATTGGCTTCAACTTCTTACCTTCACCTTGCATTCTATCTTTGTTGATGTACAACCAAACTTGATCACCAACTTGGAAGCTATGCTCAATTCGATGCTTATCATGCCTTGCCTTGTACTTGGCCTGGCTTCTTTCCAGTTGTTCCTGCACTACCTGGTGAATTTCTTGGATCTGTTCAATGAATTTGGTTGCTTTGTCTACATCACTGTGTCCATCAACTGCTATGCATTTTCCAAAGACAAAATCCAAGGGAGACCGGTGTAAAACCAAAACAAGTCTCAAAAGATCTCTGAGTAGAAGAGGGCTTAGCATGGTTGTAAGCATGTTGCACATAACACAAATGTTCATCCCAAAGCTTGGGATGCTTGCTGCAATAGCCCCTGAGCAACTAGATCACTGTCATGTTGACCACCTCTGTTTGGCCATCTGTTTGTGGATGAAATGTTGTGCTCTTCTTCAATATGGTGTCCATCAGTTCCCACAGACTTGACCAAAACTTCCCAACAAATCGGGAATCTCGATCAGATACAATAGAAGTGGTTAACCCAAAATGAACCCATACATGTTGAAAAAACAACTTCGTTATTTGTTCAGCTGTAACCTGCTTGTTACAAGGTATCAAAATACACATTTTGCTGAACCTATCCACAAAAACATATAAATAATCATGACCTTTTCTAGTTGTTGGCGATCCCCCAACAAAGTCCATGGAAACACTTTCTCAAGGATGAGAAAAAACTGGAAGTGGAGTGTACAAGCCTATTTTTCTATTGCTAGGCTTGCTTTTAGCACACAAGGTACACCCTTTAATATATCTAGAAATTGTTTCATGCATTCTTGGCCAATAACAGAACCTTTACAACTGTGCAACTGTTTTACTTACACCAAAATGACATGATATGAGAAAAGTATGTGCTTCTCGAATTATGTTAACTCTTTCAGTTTGTAGAATGCATAACTTCCCCAAATGATACAAGAGTTTGTCCTTAACATAATAATCTAATTCTTCTACTTGTTTTCCATGACTTAAAGTTGCATATACATCTTTAAAATCTACATCTTGAGCATATTGTTCAATGTAGCTTTCATGCATTACTAAATTATGCTTAAGTATAGTAGATGCATTTATGATTGGTTTTGATAGCATATCTGCAACCTTATTGTGTATGCCTTTCTTATATATGATGACAAGATAAAATCGCTGTAGGAAACCCATCCACTTATAATGTCTTGATTGCTGCAATTTAGTTTGTGAGTGCAAATATTGAAGTGGTTGATGATCTGTATGTATGATTGTTTTTTTGCCCATTAGGTAATGTTTCCATTTTTTCACACTCTGTACTAATGCATACAATTCTTTATCATATGTGGGATAATTAACTACTGCAAAATTAAATGTCTCATAATGATTGCATATGGGTTTATCGTGTTGCAACAACACTGCTCCCATGGCATAGTCACTGGCATCTGTTTCAATCTCAAATGGTCGTTGAAGATCTGGCAGTGCTAGTACTGGTGTTGTACTATTTTTTTCTTTTAAGGTGTCAAAGGCTTTCTATTGTTTGCCTCCCCACTGAAACACCTTGTTCAATCCTGTTAAAGCATTAAGGGAGTTGCAATCACGGAAAGGTTAAGCAGTAAATTTTCTCCAATATGTTTCCCTAGGAACTCCTAATTCTATAACAGATTGGGGTTAGGCCAGTTCACGATGACTTCACCTTAGAGGGTCTATCTTCAATTCACCACCCCCTACAATATGACCCAAATAATTTAAAGATGTTTTTCCAAATTCACATTTTGATAACTTCACATAGAGATTTTCTCTTTTCAAAACATCTAAAGTCTGCTTTACATGCTTCAAAATTTCTTCCCATGTTTTACTAAAAACAAGAATGTCATCTAAATATACAATTACAAAATCATCAATAAAAGGTCTGAGTACATCATTCATAACTCTCATGAAAGTGGCAGGAGCATTAGTTAAGCCAAAAGGCATAACTAGCGATTCATACAGCGCTTGCTTTGTTTTGAAAGCATTCTTCCATGCATCTTGTTCTGCAACTCTGACCTGATGATAGCCACTACGCAAGTCTAACTTGGAAAAGTAAACTTCTTCTTTCAACTGATCTAATAGATCATCAATGTGAGGAAGAGGATAACGATTCTTGATCATTATTTTATTCAATGCTCTATAATCAATGGACATCCTCCATGAACCATCTTTCTTTCTCACCAATACGATTGGAGATCCACATGGTGATGTGCTTGGACTTATGAACCTTTTATCGAGTAGCTCCTGTACTTGCTTCTTGATCTCTGCATTCTCTAAAGTAGATAACCTATATATTCTAATGTTAGGCAATGGAGCATCTTGCTACAAATGAATATCATGTACTATTTCCCTTTTCGGTGGCAGACCTTTAGGTTCTTAAAATAGGATATCATACTCTGAAACAACTTTATCTAAATCAGTGTTCTGTTTAGCATCACAGCCTTCAAATACATTGGTTTTATCAGGGTTATTTTCCTTTACAACCATTAGTAAAAATTGCTTGCATGAATTTTCAATTCTTTTCCTCTGTCCTGAGTTTATAAGAGAATAGTTATTTTTGAGTTTATGAGCTCTTACAATATATTATATTCCATCTTTAGTGAATTGATACTTATTTTCAGCTCTATAGAAAATGGTTTTTCTATCATACAAGTAAATATTTCCTAAAGCAATACCACATATATCCAAAGGAACTATATCTAACTCAACCTCATCTACAAATGTTGACCCAATAGCAAACCTAAGTTTACATTGTTTGGTAACTTGTAGCTTTGCTTTATCACATACCCAACCTAATGGATATGGATTCTTGTGAGGTGTTGTTAGTAATCCCAACTTTTTTACAATTGTTTCAGAAATCAAGCTTACTTGTGATCCACTATCAAATAAAGTATCAATCTTTTGGTGCTTGGAAATACCTCTAATATGAAAAAGTTCATGCCTTTTCCTCTCATTATCTTCACTATCAATAGATTGTGTAGAATCACTTGTAAATGCTTCATAATTTTTACCTTTTATACCTGTGGTTGTGACTGTTGTTTCATCATCTAAATCTGACCCCAAGTCTTTCTAAATAGCAGCAGAAGTCTTCTTCTTCTTACCACCGAACTTCTTAGGTTTCAGCTCCGGATGAAAAGACCAACAATGTTCATCATCGTGTCCATCCTTATTGTAGTGAGTGCATGAAGGTTTGTCCTTTTGTACAGCGTTTGTCTTCCTCTCCTTCCAGCTCAGCTTCTTCTTTTCCTTGTTCTTGCTTGTAGAGGGTTTTGATGATCCCCCAACTTCTGGGTTCACATTCTTGCCTCTAGCCTTTAGATGTGTAGCCTGAACTGATACATCATCTAGGCTAGTGGGATTAAACATGAGAATGGTGTGCTTCAAATAGCTATGCAGACTACTTATATACTTCAACAAAGTTTCAGGTGAGTCTAGAGATATGCCTAGAGTTAAAGTTCTTTTTCTAAATTCTTGGGTATAACTTTGTACATTTTAGCACTTTAAATGGCGCAGAGTTTTCCAACTCATCATTGCTTGCTGCATATAAGCTAGAGGACAGAATTTTGATGGCAGAAACAAATTCATTCCAGGTAGAAAGAATTTTACCATGTCTCTTCAAATCAGCTTGTGTCTTGCCTTCCCACCACACTAGTGCAGTTCCTCCAAGACGAAGGCTAGCCAGCTGAATCTTTCTCCTTTCTGAATCAATGTTCTGCACCTTGCAATATACATCAATCTGTCTAATCCAGTTATCTAGCTTTTCTGCATTTAATTCTCCATCATAAATTGGCAAATCAAATTTTACATCTAATTTAATCAAAGAAGTTTTCTTCTTTTTCTTATCAGGGCTAGAGATGAGGATGATGAAGGAGATGATCGACTAGATGGTGGAGAAGGCCTCTCTTCTTTTTCTTTGCCTTCTGGATGGGCAACTAGAAGAGGTTCATCTGCTCCTTTATCTGGTTGAGGTGTTAAAGTGCTTTCACCTCGACCTTTCTTAAACTCCTGATACATCTCTTCCACCACAGCTCGCATGGCCATAAAACTTTTCATGAATTGGGCTTCTGATTCCCGTGGAGTTTCTTCTTCCATTCTCCTCTGAGAATAGACCCTTCCAATCCCAATCTCTGGATTAGCCTCAACAAGTTCTCCTTCTCCTAGTTTGAGCTTTGACCTAGTTAGAATACAAAATCCAGCACAAGCTTGTCTAACCTTAGCAAACCTAAAGCTTTGATACCACTTGATCTGAAAATGAGATCTTAGATTATTATTAAGGTATTACAGACTCATGTGCAGGATTTGCCTATATCATTTAGTGCAACGGATCGATAATATTGCAAATAATATAGACAATGAGCAGTTAGAAAAACATAATAAACACACATACATAACACAACAAAATAATCAAGGAGTTCACCCAAAACTCATGGGCTACGTCTCCTGGTCCAGCCTTTAGTGGTGACCTCTCTATTATATCTTTAAGAGCAGAGTTTTTACAAATGTGAGCTCAATTGAGTCTCAACACAACAGGAACAAAACAACAGGGTCAACCTGAATCCCTCAAGTCTCTCTGAGTACACAGACTCTCCCCTCGCTCTCTGTCTCTACTTTCTCTCTGCCTCAGCACTGCTTGCCCTGTCTTTGTCATTTTGTGGCTTTTAAGCCAATCGGTGCTTGTCTGTTCATTTTCCCTCTCGGGCTCTCCGACTCCCGGCCTCTGTCCACTCAAATCCCCTCTGAGCGTTAAACAATCATTTGTTAAACGTCTTCAGGGAAGGTGACCACCTGTTCTACAACGAAAGGGACCATTGACGCGTTCAAATCCCAAAATAGTGTTTTCTCTGTTTACATAAAGAAATACACAGAAAACGTTGTAAAACGCTTCCTATTGGACTTGAAATCACATCGAATCCGCCCTATAATCCTATCGGGTCCGCCTTTGATCGCTATCGCAAGTCGCAAGTGCCCTTGTGCTGTGGTTTCCTTTGTATTTGCAAAATACATTAAAACACTGAAAATCCCGACAAATGGCTTTATGGCGGACTTCAAAATATATGTATTTGCATCCATAAACCCTTTCGGGTCCAACTTTATCGCATCGTGCGCATTTCCTTTGTATTTCGTTTATTTAACGAAAATGTGAAATACATAGAAAAACCCCTTTTTCCGGAACTTAAAATATATTAGATTTCATACATAACCTTGTCAGGTCCTACTATCGCAAGTTGCATTTGTATCAGCCCCGCTCCTTTGTATCGCTTCGATGCGATATATCACAATCGCATATTGCATAGTCCCTGGGGCTTTGGTAAGCGCTCCCTTGTATTTTACCGATGTGATATTGCGAGTTAACCCAAGCTGTTGATCTGTGCGCTTGATCAACGGTCCTCGTTGACTCGCACTGATCGTTGTCGCAACTTTCATATGGTAGCCTCCGATAGACTCCGCTTGCCACCTCCGATTGTGATATGCTGATCGGATCTGGACCATTGATTAGCTAGATCCGACGACTCTTGTGCATTGTTGTTTAAGCCGTCGATAGCTCTGTTTCCACCATTTCTTCAAGTTTTTCTCGTCCGATAGTGTTTTCCGCCTTTCTTGAAGGTTGATCTTTTTGCGATAGTTCTTAAGTATTGAAGACTTAGAGGGTTTTTAGGATCCATTTTGGATGAGGAACCCCCAGCAATTATGAAGAAAAAACAATCAAAGGCAAAAAACATATGAAGAAAGGTGGGAAAACAAAAGTCGGGGTAACTCATGTACCACGATTTGCTCCCTCCTGCACTCATGTACCCAAGTGTGGGCTTCCCTCATTATAGATACCCTTGTCCCATGATATGTGGCTAGGATCCTTCCCCTAATCCCCACTCTGTTCCATCACTATATCACATGTCACCTAACCATTGATGGATGCACCATGGACATGTCACTCCTTTTAAAGGCTGAAACCTCCTAATAGGGTCCTTGGTTGACCCCCTTATTGAACTTGGAGACATCTGTACATGCCAAAGCCCACTATGGAAGGGCATGCCACCATGAATTGCCCAATTGGTTCCATGATTTGTAAACTCTTTTACTTGACTATTCTAATGATTTGTTATATCGGAGGGCAAGGGGATGCATTGGATCTTATGTAGGGTTGCAGATGAGTCTTCATTTGGGAATTGGTCTCCCTATATGGAGTCCAAGCCCTCCAAAGGGTCACATTGGCACATGTAGGGTGAGCGTAGAGAGCCATGGGCCTCCACCATAACAGACAACGCTTCATGGACCCCCACCATAGTAGACAACGCTTCATGGACCCCAACACCATTCGGTGATTGCTCGTGTTCCATCTTTTAGATGATGATGATGATGCACTTGGTTCACCATGCCTAGCTAACTCCACACTTGCACTATACACTTGGTAGATGTTCCAGGGTCTAGATAGGCATGTGTCTCAATGCAAGAGGCAAAGGGAGGGCTTATGTCATCATCCCAACCCTTACAGATGGTTTACAGGTAGTATCGATCCACTTGGAGACCCATGAGGATGTCATATTGCCCCCACACCCACTTGGGGAACCACATATGACTTGCTTGGATATCAAGGGGCCAACCCCTTGTCCACTATGTTTGGACTCTAGGGTCCATTCTCTCACCATGGCACATTTGGGACTCCATTAGGTCTTCTCAAAGGCCCAACGACTCATTATGTTAATCATTCTACCCTCTTGAGAGGTTTCTTTTTATGTTATTGAGCTATCTTGATAGGCTTGTCACCAAGGAATGTTATTATTGCACATTATTTTGTTATTTGGGGCTAAATAAGTAAAATTAGGCTATTTGAATCCCCTATTGAATTCTATAAATAAATGAGAGGATGATTCATTTCTCTCATCATCACTTGGATTGGAATACTATCTCTCAAGATATTTTTGCACTTTTTGTTGGGATAAACTTTTTGTAGTTTCTTAATGCACTATGATGTTTGGATTTTTGCTATTGTCTTTGGAGCTTCTTTCTAATTCAAAGTGGATGAATGGATATACTCTCTCTCTCTCATGTAAGTGAATTTTAATGCTATTCTTGTCATCTTACTTGTCAAATGCATGCATATTGTTATCATTATTCTTGTATGGTTTAATGTAATGCGGAATTCTTCTGGGACCTTGAATAAATGATTTAATGCATGCATGACTCTTTGAGGCATTGAATGAATGTTCCTAGAAGCACCTCTTAGGTTGAAAAACCTTGAAACTGCATCTCTTTGACAAATTTGAAGTATAAATCCTTATTGACTTAGTTGTTTCCCTTGGAGAGGCTAGCAAAAATCAATTAGGGCTCCTTAGCTGACGAAAATTCTCAATTAATGTGTATTTTGACTCCATTAAGCCCAAACAATAAGACATTGATCCTTGTATCCCTTTGGTGGTCAAATTTACCTCTCTTTTCTTTACTTTTCCAAATTCTAGGCCTAACTCTAGAGGGTCACCTAGGGCATCAAGCGAAATATTTTATAGCCATCTAAACACCTTGAAATTTGGTCCACAACTGTGTTGGGGTATTCTCAAGGGGTCCTCCAATTTTGAGCACAATCCGACGGTGGAATCCTGAGATATTATAAGCCCTAGCACGAGGACCATTTCTCTCCCTAGGCTAATTTGGGTTAGTGTTCTCATTTGGATCATTTCATTCAAATTTCAAAAGAAAGTTAATCCTTTGATCATGTTCTCTTCCCTGATTAGGTCATGCCCCTCTTTGGTTGATCAACTCCATACTCTTGACCTAGTATGGGTCCACTTGGGTTCTTTGTGGTCTCGCAACTCTATAACTCAAATTCCACGAGGATTATATAGAATCCATTTCTTAGAATCTATTTCTCCATAATGATCCTCAAGTCCAGGAAGCCCCTTGTCAAGGCATATCCTCTAAACCTAGGCTCAAGCATCCCCCTAGCCCTTACTAGAGAGCTTATCACCTTGCTTCTTAAGCAAGTAATCTATTTAATCGAGTATCTCCCTCTTGTGAATAGGATTTAGGAATCACCCCATATCTTATCATTGATCCATCTATTTTGGTGATTCCTCTCATAACGAGACTCCTCCCATTGGTGAAAGTCCGTAAAGAAAAGGGAGCTTTAGCTGAGGTAACTGTGGGCCAGTGTTCTTAAACCCGGCCGGCTCAGAACCAACTCGGCCGAGTTGGTCCGAGTCGGCCAAAAAAAATTCAACTCGGTGGTTGAACCGGTTCGGCCGGCCGAGTCATTGCATGACTCAGCCGGCTCGGTATTAACTTGGTCGGCTCGGCCGAGTCCGTATCAACCCGACCGGGTCAAGGAAAGCGGCCAGTGAACCCCCAAAAACGCATTTATTTATTTATTATTATTATTATTTTATTATTATTTTTTTTTTTTTTTTTTTTTTTTTTTTTGAGTGTGGGGACTCCAAATGGTTTTATTAATTGGTTTTTGGTCTTTGAGGTCCATTACCCTCTCCTAGTATTGATATTGCTATCAAATTTCATGGTAATGTTAAATTCTTAAAGTAAAAGTGACATTCTCCTTAATCTTCATTTTCATCCTTTTACTTAAATTTTTAACATTACCATGAAATGACTCAGGATGTTTAAGAGTGGTTCCGGCCTCATTGGATTTCATATGGAGAAAGTAGAATTTTAGATTTCATACAAAATCCAACAGACTTATCAGTTTTTCAGGATTTCAGGTTTTGGGGATTGCAATGTTCCCATTGAATTTTGTCATGTATTAGGGTATGGAACTCGTATTTAATCAAGAGCCCCAATCCCTCTATGTACCTTGATGGTAGTGACATTGGTTGTCGAACTCCTCCAGAATTCGCTCCCAAACCAGGAGCTTCTGAAAATGTCGCTCCCGCTCCCGTTTTTGCTCTCACTCCCCGCTTTCGCTCCCGCTCCCAAGTAACACTAAGCCAGATGATGTTGGCAACTCTAGCAGTAGCCAGTAGTATTGGTCACAGACTTTTGTTGTAGAGGCCATTTATAGCCTCCTTGGTTATGTGTTTTTGTTTTGATCTCTATATCATCATCGTGTATGTATTGGACAGTGCATTGGGTGCCATTTTGATATAATGGATATATTCATGAGCCTAATTTGATCATATGTTGTCCTCTATCTATATTCTAATGTTGTATGCTTGGAAACATGAATAAAAATCTTTAAAACTGTGTTTTTATAAATAAAAAAATATTTAATGTATTTTTTTCAACGACCGAGTCATTGAAATCGAGTCGGCCGAGTCGATACCAAGTCGGAGTCGGAGTCGGAGTTTTAAAACATTGCTATGTTCTCTGAGAATCTGGGGTTCAGTCCGATGCCTATATACATCCAATTGGTTGGCCATAATCTAGTGGCCGCCATACAAAATGTCACTAGTTGCATTCTCATATATTCTAGATAGCCACAATTCCATTTTCCATTCCAAGATCCAATATGAACACAAACAGAAATTTCACTCACATAGACTACCAAGATTCTGTCACAAAAAAAGGGAAAAAGGCTATATATATCAATTGGTTCGCCATAATCCATTGGCTGCCATATAAAAGGGCACCATTTCCATTGTCATATATTCCAAATGGCTACAATTCCATCAAATGATGCATTTTTCCATTCCAAGATTACATATGAACACGAACAGAAATTTCACTCACATGGACTACCCACATTCTGTCACAAAAAAACGGAAAAGTGAGCTACTAACTCAACTGATATGAAATTTTATATATGGGTGCTTATTTTTAAGAGATAGAGCACAAGAAAGACACAACACAAAAACTGGTCAAAAAGGCTTTATGTCATATTCTACACTCATAATGATCTCATGATATTAACTTTTAGTAACTGTATTTGACCGCTTCTAATTTATATCTCACTGACAACTCATCAGTGGATAATGACAACACCTCATCAGTGGATAAGGATGACAACTCATAAGAATGTAGTCTCAGACTTTGTTATTGGCTAGGGACTTATAGTTTAACTCTCTGATGACACAAAATACAAAAAAAATAGAAGCAGAGATTGAAATCCTTGGTCTATGCCAACCCCTGATTTAAGAATACCTCCATTTCAGCAATAGAAGAATACTTCCTTATAGCTAAGTCACATGATACAAGGACAATGGGACACAGACGACATGGGAATATGAATGTCCAATAAAAGACACATTGACCCTAGAAACAGAGCACGGAAGTCAGTCTCTCTCTCTCTCATTACAAAAATGAAATATAGACATAAACATCTAATTTTTTCGAAAATAGAACATTTACAAAACACTTAGAATACCTTCAAATCTGAATTTTACCTTCATCTGCATAATGAGATTTAGAATACCTTCAAATCTCAATTTTACCTTCATCTGCATAATGAGAGACAGTGAGGAATCTTTACCTATCGCTGAAAGTGAGAAAATAACAATGAAAAAACATTTTTCAGAGTCAGACACGTAGGACATATCTATGGTACATGTCGAACATGTGTACTGTTTTAGAACATATGCCAAACATGTGTCCTAGCATGTCTATATCCAATAAGCGGGGTATGGACACAGTCCCCTGGTTGGATGTCTCATGTTTCTTAGCTTTGTAGTTAATACCCTTGATTTAATAACAGCTCTGTTACAGCATTAGAATTAACAACCCATGTCAAATGCAAAGCAATCTTCTTCTTTCTTCACAAAAAATCAATTGATTGTTTTCTTCAAAGAATCCACCCAAACTAGTATTTTTTTTGCTGTAATTACACTAAATTATCATTACATCCAAAATTGTAACATATGCAGACATACAGCAGAAAGAAAATATATTGACATACACCATCTTAAGCTATCTAAATCTGCCAACTGGGCCGCTGAAGAATTGAGGGCCTCAGTTCTAGTATAAACAATTATATGAAATCCATCTGACTTTGTTTCTCCAGGGGATCCCGACAGTGCTTAAAAGTGGACCAGAGATGCATCAGATACAAAACATGCTTCATCACCTCCTTATTCTGGTGTTCTGCCAATGTGAAATTCACTGTCCCTGTCAGATCAGTAGGATGTCAGATGCATATGGAATCCGATTAATTTCCTTCAGCAAGCCGGTGGAGATCCTCTAGTCCCTCTTCCTCGATTTCTCCATGATCTTTTCATAGATAGAGAGAAGCACAATATCCCAGAAGTAGCAGGGATAGTGAATTGGATCTATTGGGATTCACTCTTGGGAGGCAAACTTACTATCATAGATAGAATCTCAGCAGCTGTCCATGTCTAATACTCTTCCAGTATCTTCCTTCAGTATCAGGGTATGGGTAAAAGAGGAGGGGAAGAAAATCTCCCATTTGTTTCTTAGTAAATCTGAACCCTACCCAGAGACAAAGAAAGCATGGGCCTGATATCCATAGTCAGAGAATGGCATTGACAGCAAAATGGATTGTAAGAGCAATTTAGGGAGATGCGCCTTGGAAAATTCTTATACAGATTAGAAACAGAAGTTCACATCGGCAGGATTAAAGAAATTTTTGGACTATGTAATGTGATTGGAGAACCCTCTCTATTCAAAATAGTAGGTTCACCAATTCTCAAGAGAATCAGGAATGGTTGGTAAACAGCCTCTCTAGAGTTGCAGCAGGAATTCAAAGAACAATGAAGATGACAGGTGAATGCAGCTCGCTCAATTTGGACATTCTCTTCAGCAAGAGCTATGTGGACCTCCTCTTGAGATGCATAGGTAAAAGAATCTCCAGAAGTAAATTTCACAAGTGAGGTATTTATGGGACTCTCATTCCCGGACTTGGCTAGAATGGCAAATAGTAAAACATATCTTAACATCTAACTGTTGTTGATAAAAATGTTGTTCTGGAAATATAAAAATTGTTTCCAGAACATTGCTTATTTAAGATGCCTCTGAACTTTAGAGTTTACAGGTCTTATTTGAAGAACTGGCGCCAGAAGCACAGCAAATTATTTAGGAACTAAGAAACCAAAAGACTATTTATATATCCAGTCAAAATTTTCAGGCAGAAAGATCAAATAAAGATGTGGGCTTAGAGACACAGATGAGTGTTTGATCAGTAATTTAATGCATTTGGAAAATAAGAGAGGCTTTCAACTTTCATGTCTTAGGATGAATGGATCTCCATCAATAACTAGAAGAGAAGGATAGACTCTATGCAACAGGTTGATCAGATGGACATTGTATCATTTGTCAAAAGAAAGAGAATGGAATAGAACTTTGGGGTTGCTGTTTCACCCGTGTTTTCTGGAATTGGGTTGAATCTGAATATGTAAATCCCTTTGTGGACCCTCCATAGTGGAAAGGAGTACTTTTAGAAGGTAAATGGATGGGCAGGTCACATGACAGAGATATTCGGGATGCATCAACGCTAAATAGCAATTGCTTCTTGTCGAAGAGGAGGTGAAGAGTGAGGCACAATGTGGAATTCAACATATTCAATTTAAGAGATTCAGAATCCAATAGAGTTAAATTAGAAATTTTAGCTTTTAGAGATGAGCTAGAAAATCAGTTCACAGACAGGATTAGTATATTCAGGAAAGATACAGACTGCTTCAAATTAGGAGCAAAAGCCGAAATCATGGCAGTCGTAAGCCTATGTTTGATGAAGAAGCTGTTAGAGATGGCCTATGACTCCTAACTGTAACAAGGAATGTAATCCAATTGTCTTTTTAATGTCAGAGTACAGGCATGTCCCAAAAGAAAATAGATTTCTTGAATAACCCAAGTTTGAATATGTTACCTCTCTCCCTGAGCATCACCAATAATCTCCACATGAACATAGGCCATCTTTGAAATGATGATAGCGATTGGTATCCCTTACAATAATTTTTCGTTCAGAAATCTTGGAGATGAACTTTGTAGCAGTATGGCAATCACCACATACACGAAGGTTCTTGATTATTCGAATAGTTGTCCCAGGAGGTGTGCTGATAAAACCAAAGGCAATGGCCAGCCTCTCACTATGATGAAATAGACACTGTTCCTTTTTTTCCTGCTCCATATTATGCAATGCAAAACTTGGGTCAAGTACATAGCCTGCTTCTTTGATCTGCTTGGTTAGTTCCCTCAGCTTTGCATAGATTTCTTCACTTTGTGGGTGTGATCTGTCTTCTGCAACAAATGTGTGCAAGGAGTTTTTGATTTCAATCTGGCTATGACCTGGCTCCTTCCTTATCCCCCTCCCTAACATCGTGGTTCTAATCTTTGCCACATCATCCCACCTACCTGCTGCTGCATAAATATTTGACAACAGCACATATGTTGCAGAAGCTTGAGGTTCCAACTCAAAAATGTTCTCTGCAACACGTTTTCCAAGCTCAACATTATTATATATTCTACAGGCACCAAGTAAGGTCCCCCACACCAAAGCATCCTGCTCAAAAGACATCTTGTTGATAAAATCCATAGCTTCATCAAGACATCCTGCACGGCCAAGAAGATCAACCATACACGAATAGTGCTCTACTGTCGGTTCAATACCATAATCCCGACTTATGGAATCAAAGAAACAGCAGCCTTCATTCACCATGCCTACATGACTACATGCAGAGAGCACACTAACGAATGTAATGTGATCAGGCTGCATGCCTATTGATTGCATTTTCTCAAAAGGTTGAAGGGCTTAATGCCATGGCCATGCTGAGCGTATCCTGTTATCATTGCATTCCATGAGACTATAGCTTGTTCAGGCATTTTGTCAAACACACAGCGTGCATCTTCTATACTCCCACACTTAGCATACATGTCAACAAGGGAACTCCCTACAGATATATCTGAATTGAGTCCATATTTGATTATCTGTGCATGGATTTGCTTGCCTCTATCCAAAGACACTAAGCTGGAAGATGCCTTGAGGATACTAGAGAAGGTATACTGATTTGAATCGACTCCCGCTTCTTGCATTTGACAGAAGAGCTTTAGAGCATCCTCACTATAACCATACCCTGAAACCATTGTAGTCCATTAGACAACATCCCGTTCAAGAGTTTGATCAAACACTTTGCGTACATTTTCTATGTCCCCACACTTGACATACATGTCAACGGTGGCACTGCCAACAGATACATTTGATTCAAGTCCTACTTTGATAATGTGGGCATGAGCTCCCTTGCCCTCTTCTAGAACTACAAGACTGGCACATGCACTTAAAAAACCTTCCAAGGTGAACTCATTTGGTTTTACACCCACCTGAAACATTTGTTTGAAGAGTTGAAGTGCCTCTTCACCGTGCCGATTCTGGACATATCCTGTTATCATTGCAGTCCAGGAAATCACATTCTGCTCAGGCATTTTTTCAAACCATTTGCATGCTTCCTTCACACTTCCACACTTAGGATACATATCAATAAGGGCACTACCAACAACAGTGTCTGACTCAAACCCATTTCTTATGATGCAGGCATGGACAATCTTACCCTCTTTCATAGCTGACATGCTCCCATATGCTCTTAGAACACTGGCAAAAGTGTAATGGTTGGGCTTCAATCCTAGTTGTTGCATTTTGTGAAAAAGTTCCAAACCCGACTCGCAAAAACCATTCTGTACATAGCCTGCAATCATTGTAGTCCACAATACCAAATTTTTTTCGGGTATTTTATCAAACAATTGTTGTGCTTCCTCTATGCATCCCCACTTATTATGCGTGTCCACAAGAGCACTGCCTACTGTTCTATATATTTCATGTCCAGTTTTGGCAATGTGGGCATGGACTTGTTTGCATTGTTCCACACCTACGAAATCTGCACAAGCCCTAAGAATGTTTACAAAGGTATATTGGTTGGGTTTCATGCCTGCCTATTGCATCTCATAAAAGAGTTCCATGGCTTCATGCCCACGCCCATCCTGAAATTACTGCAGTCCATGAGACCACATCTAAGTGAGGCATCCTTTCAAACACTTGCAAAGCAGTCTCCACGTTCCCACATTTTGCATACATGTCAACAAGGCTACTTGCCACAGAGATTTCAGACTCCAAACCAAATTTTATAAGGTGGGCATGGACTTCCTCACCCCATTCTAGCGATAACAGGTTACCACAACTGTTAAGAACACCAGCAAAGGTGTACCGATTTGGTCTCATCCCTTCTTGTTGCATCTGGCGAAAGAGTTTAACAGCATCCTCGCTCTGCCCATTCTTCACATATCCTGCAATCATGGCACTCCACACAACAGTATTTGAGTCAGGCATCCCATCGAATAGTTTGCGCGCATCCTCTATACTTGTACATTTGGCATACGTATCAATAAGAACACTCCCCACAAAGATATTCAGTTCAAAACCAGCTTTTATAGCATAAGCATGAAGCAGCTTGCACTGTTCAAGATCTGCAAGGCTAGACAATGCCCGAGCAATGGCTGTAATTGTAAAGTGGTTTGGTCTGATACCCACCTGATTCATTCCGTGAAAAAGCTTCAGGGCTTCGTAAACTTGGCCATTTTGGACATATCCTGCTATTATAAGAGTCCATGAGACGACATTTCGTTGAGACATTCTATCAAACAGTTGGCATCCATACTCTAACTGGCCACAGTTGGCATATAGGTTGACAAGGTTATTCCATATGACTATACCCGCCTCAATTTCATCTTTGAGGAAACGAGCATGGACCTGCTTGCCTTCAGACATATTCCTACTGTCAATGCACCGCTGTAAGAGCTTGGGAAGCTTGTGCCGAACCACCACATTGCCTTCCACATTAACAACACTGGCATTGGCTGTGGAAGTGCCAATGGCAGAACATCTATACCGCATATCCCTCCTGCTATACCCATAACAAATGGAGAACTGTTTGTACTTTCACAACACATTTAAGTTTCAGTTTCAGTTTTAGATCCAATTCAGAGGTTTAAATAAAAAGGCAAACAATATCAACTCCCAGCAAAGTAAGAAATGCTATGTACATCTTCGAATCTAAAAGCATTTAGATCCCAGCTTATACAACATTTATCATTCGAACTGTGCTATGAATATTTCTTAATCTGCTGCCTGATTCATATTGATCACTGACAAAGTATTACATACCTTACTACAAAAGAGTGATGTTGCAGAATTCAAGTTATTATTTGGATGCTCTTGTGCGTGAAAATTTGTGGGCAGAACAGATAAAGAGATAGCCATGGTGGCATTCATACAGTCGTTTGAGCCCACTCAACGGTTTTAGCATTTACCTTTCACAAAAACACATGGATAATAAACCCACAACTTCGAATATTAAACTTCTGCCATTTTGAATGTATTTAAATAAATATTATTTATTATTTATCAAGGCTTAAGTTAATTCGTTGTTCTCAATGTTGTTGTCCTATCATCATTTATCATTAGATTCGAATTTTTAAATAATGTATAGTAATTTATCTCGTTGAAATGGAAGGCCTAAAAATGTAAAATATTTCTCTAATAATAATAATATAATGTTAGTAATTTATTCTCGTTGAAATGAAGGCCTAAAAATGTAAAAAATTCTCTAATAATTAAATAATACATCAAATTCAAATCAAATAAGATAGAATATATTAATACAATAAAATTTGTTATAATGTTTAAAATATATGGTTGGAAATTTTCTTTATGTGACTTTTTTATATTTGTTTAATTTTTTATATATTTAAAAATATATATATAAAGTATGTATTTTGAATTATATTAATAGAATTATTTTTGTTTAGTGATAAGTGTTGAAAATCTCACCATGAAAAAGCACATAGAAGTTGAGATTTTGTTACTTATGATTTTTAATTTATCTTTTTCTTTTAATTACATTTATATAATGATAATATTTTGTATTATATGGGGCAATCAATAATTATGTTAAAATATTATTATGAAATAAAATTTATTGTTTTTTTTGCAAGGTTTAGTAGGATTACATTTTTATCATAATTATGTTTAAAATATTATTATGAAATAAAATTTATTGTTTTTTTGTAAGTTTGGTAGGATTACATTTTTATCATGTCTAATTTTTTTATGTTTGAAATATTATTATGAAATAAAATTTATTGTTTTTTTTGCAAGTTTGGTAGGATCACATTTTTATCATGTCTAATTTTTTTATAATGCAGATGGCACAAGATTTGAACCCAAGGCTTTCGTTTTGGTGAGACTTCATGGAATTCCATGGTCATTACGAATTGAACTACTCTAAACAAACATTAAATGAAATTTATTA
>APFE030523766.1:4088-31329 GCA_000404065.3 Pinus taeda | reverse complement strand
TTAATTTAAATACAATAAATATTTGGAGAGTATATATCCTCATTTCCTAAAAAGACCTTTATTTGGCATCTTACCTAATTTATTTGGTATCTTAGGCTTTGTGCATGTCTTTGATGCATTTAGGGTATTAGAATGTTGTGATTTTGAGTTTATTAGGGATATTCAATAGCTTGTAGCTTGTAGGGGTAATAATTTGAATTTACTAGTAGAAAATATAAGGTAATTGAGAAACTCTTTTATGTTATTTGGTTGGCAGATCATTTGGTTTGGCTACATCTCCACGTTGCTTTACTTATAAACTTGCTTAAATGGAAGATCATCCAAGTTTTTACTAATGTACATTTGGATGCATTTTTCAAGCTAATGTATTACTTGTTCAAATGGAGATATATATTTTGTTCGAGATAATTTTCTATAATCTCAATTAGTAAACAATTAGTTAAGTTTATCTTTTATGTTATTGAGATTGTAAATTATTGGTTCTATTTTTATGTTGTTTTGGTAGTTTTTTAATTTAATTTTTCGGTCTAATTTTTTTAAATTTTACAGGGATTTATTGAAATTACAAGTTTGATTGGTAACACTTGCACAATTCAAGTGCCCTAGGGGTTTTTCAGGGTGTTGAATCCATATATAGAATTAAAAAATCAGTTTAAATAATACAAATCAAGATTTCACCTCAAAATTCAAGTACCCTATAAGTTTTTCAGGAGGTTGAATCCATATATACAGTGAAAAAAACCATATATACAGTCAAAAAACCAGTTTAAATAACACAAATTAAGATTTCACTTCAAAACTTTCTACCATATTCTAGCACCGGAAAGTCCAAAAAATATCATTAAAAACAACTCCTTTCATTTTCTCAATTCTCCCACCACTATTCATCATTTTTTTTATAAATAGTATTTATTTAATTATTAAAATAAACTTATAAATTATGATTTGGGTTTTCAAAAAAGTGAGTTTTTGCAATTATCCTATGTTTTTTGAATATAATATGCTCTTGTATTATTAATATTTTACAATTTCATTTTGTTTTAAACCTAAATACTATTCACATAACCATATAAATAGCTAATAAACATAATAACTATCAAAACATTTATGTGTTATTAATTTTTCATCTTTTTAATTTATATTACACTAAAAATTTGTAATGCTAAAACAAAAATAAATGCCACAAGCAATTTAAAAATAAAATACGATTTAAAAATTCTTAATTTTATCCATTAAATTATATACCCAATAAAAAATATTCTCTAATCATTAAATCTAAAATTAAACATTTTATTTTTTTAATAAAAATTCTAAAAACCTTATTCTAATTTAAACCCACAAAATTCCTTTTTCCAAACGACATACATGCCAATCTCCCATATTTACTTTTAGCCTTTCCAGTTTGAAGAATATCACGTCCTTTTTACTAAATTTTGTTTACAAGGAAATATCATATCATTGTCTTTTTAATAGTCTGTGTTTTAGGCAATGGATAGCACATATTCATGGCATTTGAACTCATTATTTTTTAATTTTGTTTATAAGGAAAATATCATATCATTGTCGTTTTAATAGTATGTGTTTTAGGCAATGCATAGCACATATTCATGGCGTTTGAACTCATTATTTTTTAATTTATAAATACCAACAAAATACACCAATATGTTTTAGCCAACACATTCTGCCCATATGTTTTAGCCAACCCATTTTGTTTAGGTGCCTTTACACTACTTTTAGAAAAATGCTAATACAATTTAGGTCAATATATTTCTAAACATGAATGACTGATTAACTTTTTCACTTTTATTTCATTTACCAGGCTGGAAAGCTATTTTTAAAGAAGGGAAATTTAATAGTTCAATGTGAAAGAATTGAAGTGTACACTGCTTGCTGCGACACAAAAGGGGTCTAACGTTAATTGTCACCTTTCTGATTTTAAAGCAAATATTTTATTCTAAGATGGATTGAAAAGGTGGTTTGTATATGTTTAATATATATTTAACTACCATTTACATTAAGAGTGTAAAGTAACGTCAATAAGAATAATTGGGGATATGGAAATACTTAAAAGCAATATTTAAGTAAAATATTACATATGTGTTTTATTATTCAATAATTTATTATAGTTAATAATAGAATTAATAAAAAATTGGGTCCTTTTAAATTTATGATATAATCCAAAAAAGTTTAATAAGATAAAGAAATCTTAATTTTAAGATCAAAAAACTTAATTAAAAAGAGGGTTTAACTTTAAAGCCTCGATGCAAAGGTATTATATTGGAACATCCTAAAAAATCTTTTTAAGAAAAATGGCAATTAAAACTTTTCCCAAATAAATATTAAAGGTTTAAGTCTTAAATATAATAAAAGGGAGTTGTCTTTAGTGCGACTTTTTGGAAGCTTTTCCGATGGATTTTTCTGGTCTAATTTCTCTAAAATCCGATAGGAATTCATTGAAATCACAAGATTGATGGGTAAACCCTGCACAATAGAAGTGCCCCAGGGGTTTTTCATCGTGTTGAATCCATATATACAGTCAAAAATCTAGTTTAAATAACACAAATCAAGATTTCACATCAAAATTTTCACCGGATTCTGGCACCGGAAACTCCAAAAAATCGCACTATAGACAACTCCTAATAAAATCCGGCATAGATATGTAAATAGCAATAAAGAGGTTGACCCCATAAAATTGCCACATAGCATATTGGAATCTCGCGAGCGGCATTTTTGTTATAATGTCCATGAACATACTTCTGAAACCTCCAACTTTGTGACTTTATTTACACCATATCCATTATATTTAATTATTTACACCATAGATGTTGCAACTTTTAACGTTATAAGCCTATCGGAGGTAAACGATATCGCATGATTTAATGGTGCGACAATGAATTTTTGCCGATAAAGTTTTCTGATATGCTGACATGTAATGTGACCCATGTGAATTCACGTTTTATCAATAGATGGTCAAATGCAGAGAATTAATGGTTTTCGATAGAATAAACGTCTTCATTATTACTAATGGTTTGTTGATATTTTGCTCATAAAAGTCTTGGATTATTACGTAATCGGTTATTTGCTAAGTTATTCGCTCTGAATGTTAGTTACTCCTCACTCTTGTCATATATAACATAATCCAAAGTCTGAGCATATAATATATAACCCAAAGTCCTTGGTGCACATTCATATGTTAATATATCTCAAAGTCTCGACCTTATTATAACCCAAAGTTCATATTACAAAGCGGGGCTAATGTTTTATAATGCCCGTATAATATATATCGGAGAAATATGAATATTAAAGTTTTTCATGGTTCGCTCTTATAGAAACTTATGATATGGCTTCAAGCCCAAAGTTCCGATATGGCCCACATTTTTGCCATGTTCCACCTCCGAAGTGCCCCATCATAACTTTTGTGATATAGTCACTCCACTCCCAGACCCGATATAATAATCAAATGCAGTCTATAAATTATCACGTCTAGATGGATCGCAACTTTTCAAAGGTATTCCACTCCAAAACCTCCGATCTTCGATTGCGATATCCTTCCAACCTCCGATCTCTGATTGGGATATTTCATTCACCTCCGATATCGCGTGCTATTATTTGTATGTTGATGCTATGTTTATGAGCTGAATTACTGCTTTATTTCAACTTTGCCATATATGTTATTGGATGTGATTGGACCATTATCACGATTGATTTGTTTTAATTGAAATATTTTAAGTATATAGATGAACAATGGTATCATATATGTGTAGTGCTTTATATCAGCTAACGTAATTAACTATTTAATTAAAGCAGCTATCATTATTTGTTTTATATTCATGAATGGTTTGATGATCTAGATTATAATTCTATAAGTGAAAAGATCCTTAAGTCACATATATTAATGATACATTGTCCTTGGATAGATATTACAAGGCTTTGCTTATATTTATTTTTTTAGTTTGATATACATTCATTAGCTTCGCATTCATATATCCTTCACTCATCCAAGACCCTTGTAATCTCTAATACCATTGAGTATAATATTTTGGAACACATGAAGAAGGTTAAGGGCAACATTTCTTTCTGTGAGGTTAGTAAATTGAAACAATAGCAAAACTGTTATTTAAAGATTTTAATGCAATTCGTGCATCTCCTTTTCATTTCTTAATTCCTTAAAAGGATACAATTTTAAGAAATTGATATTAACATTTTGAATATTTTATCCTTTCATTTGGTTCCCATCTTTGCTTTTTATAATTAATTTAAATTTAAATTTGAAGTGAAAAGTTACATAAGAAGAAACTAGATGCAAAAAAAAAAAAATTGGGAAATAATGTAGCTTAAATTAACATTCAGCAAGGATGTTGATGATAATTAACTTCTTTTTATAACTTTATCGAATCGTAAATCGAACACGATATTATTTTGAATGAATTGCATACTCATATGTGGTCTGTGTATTGGATCTCTAAACAAATCGGAGGTCTTGTGATATCACACACTGGAGATCTAAACAAATCAGAGATCAGAGGTAACACTATATCGACGATGGGAGGTTTGGAGGAGTGGTACATTACCAAAACGTCGTATGTAATTGCTCTGATATTATTTCATTATATAATATGTGTGTTATATATTTTTTTCGAACTTTGATTGAAAGGTTTTCAAAGTATCAGTTAAATACTGTGACAGTGTGTTATTACTCAAAGAGTGCATTTAACGTTGGTTCAATATAAAAGGGCTAAAGTCATACAAAAATATAAGTCATGGACTCGGGGGCTATTTGTTTCATTTATTCTAATTAATGAATAATAATAAAAAAACTATAAAAATAAGATTAAGTCAAATTAAGAAATAAAACAAGACAGCATTAGGGAAAAAGGAATAACAAATGATACAAAAGCTAGTTGCAAATACATAGCGGGACCCATTATTATTATGATAATAATACATTCAAATTGGGGGTGTTGTATTTTTCACCACAATAGTTTGGAAAGCTTGTTCAGAGTAGCTTTTGAGTCCTTTTTGTTGTCTAGAAAATGCCTTCCAACTTCTATGGTAAGTTACTTCTTGGACAGCTAGAAAGAGATTTGCCAGTAAGTGATAATAGATTTGCTTTTTGTTTCTTCCTATCAAGAATTTTAATTGAGTTTCGCATCAACTATTGTGAAATTGAATCAAAAGTATGCTTACTCAAATGAAATCATAAGGATCTAGATGGAGCAATCAGACTGTAGGTGGTTGTGAAGACTTTGATGCGGGACCAGCGACTAAAGGAAAATGGTGGAGAGATGTGAAGATCAGCCAAGGTGCGAACTTTGGAGATAACAATGAATGTTAAGCCTTATCGGTCTGTGTTGCCAATGTCCATTGTTGCCTTTGGTAATGCCATCCCTTGCAATTTATGTATTGTCAAACCCCATGCCATTCGAAGGGGAAGTTTCCTGCGAGAGCCTCGTGTTATTGGGAGAATTGGAACATAAGATGGGTTCAAGGCATCCATGGTGGGGCTTTGTATTGGAAGAATTCAACAACAACAAATGATGGTAATTGAGGGGATTTTGATCCAGGTGCATAGAAAATGGAAACTACTTTTCCAAGTGCTCTGTTTACAAGACTTGCTTCAACCCACAAGTTACATGTGAGGAAAACATGTTGTTCATTGCAAATAAGAACTTTTGCATCCAATTGTTTATCATCTTCGTCTGTACCAGTAGGATGGTGGTTCCTTTTCTCTACGTAGCATCGTGAAATTGGCATGTTAAATTTTTTGAGCATTTGTTTCTTATGTAATGCGACAACCAGGTTGGTTGGATATAGGTGGATTGCATTGTTGAATTTCTGCTACTCAGCATTTGACAAAAAGGAATTTTTCCTTCACATGAGAAGGTTCCAATCTTCGATTGTTGGTATTTCATTTCTGAGATTGGTGAGCAATTGGTGGAATGCAATTTGAAGAGGGTCGGTCCCTTGTTGATGAAAGATGGTAGATAGTGTGATGACCATGTCCAAGGTGTGCAAAAGAGCATTATCGCATGATGTCCCGACATACATCAGGATGTCCTTCACATGAGGTAGTTGGCCAAGATCACCAACAAGTATGATAGGCCGATTATCAAAAGGGACATTCTGATAGGAAGGAAATACCTCCCTTCAACGATCGTCTATTCGTGAAAGAAGTTTAGGCCCAATAAAGTTCATTTCATCAATTAAAATGTATTTGACGTGACAAAGTTTTTCTTGGAGATGCAAAAGTGGTTTGCCCTCAAGAGGATGCATTGAGACTAAAGGAATGTGAAGGGAAGAATGGATTGTAAGTGCCTTTATGTTAAACGTTGCCACCCCTCTTGGAGAGAGTAGGAGCAATGGACTTGAATTGAGAGCAGATTTAGCAAGAAATGTATCTCTTAAGCAATCAATTGAATGAGACTTCCATGTGCTAGCAGTACCTTGGATCAACATTCTAAGTGGTGGAATGGATGAAGTGGTCCTAAAGAGGGCAAGGACAATGGTGAAAGCAACTTGTTGGGTGGGCGATAGTGAGGTGAGCGAGCAAGGAACTGGAGTGGGGCTAGAATGGATTTGGGTGGATGAGTGATTGCAGTCTATAAAACATATGGTTGTCTCTTGTAAAGGGAGAGAGATGGTAGTATGGGCCCAATTGTGGTTAGATTCAAAGCCATGATGTCCAAGCATGTCAAGGTCATCAATTTGCATGTTGTTTCCAAGGTGTAGATGAGAAAGGAATTTTCGTTCATCGATGGCTACGGATTCATGGGGGTTGGGCACATCATTAGTGGAGGTGTCACTAGAGCTAGGGGAAGGGGGGTTTCAGGGGCTCGACGAACATGCCATGGAACATATGCATATATTTTTTGTTCCCAATGCGAAATGATTGTTGCATCAGTGTAGCCAATGTTTGATGGGAGTGCGCAGAAAGGGAAGTATAGAAGTAGTTCACTCCAGCAGAAAGAAACGTAGGATGCATCAGTAGGAGAAGGGATCGAGGAATAGCAAGGGAGGACATGAACAATCTTGCAAGGATTTATTTGTTTCAATTGATTATGTTTTCGGCGAGCAGAGAAGGACTAGGAACGTGCAGCCTCAAGAAGAGTTCATGTTTCAAGTGAAGGAGGCCTATGCATGTGTGCTACAATGAAGGGTGATGTTGGGAAGGGGGAACCTAGACCATGAGAAACACGTCGAAAAACAGTTCGAGTAACATTGAGGGAAACAAATGAGCAGCTAGAAAGTGAAAGGGTTAGTTTTGTAGCATGTGGTATGTTTCCTATGCGTCGATGTCCCTACCGAAAACTATTTCTATTAAAAATTTCGGACAACACTAACAACAGGTGCTTCGGGGTGAACATCCTATGAGACATGTGATAACATTTGCCAATAACTTTCTGATTTTGTCTCTTCGCTGCATATTTCGCGATGTAGCGGAGAACATCATGCCGAGACAAAAAGGGTTGGCAATCGATGTTTGCTCTGCATATGGATAACTTTGCAGAATTGCGTACATTTAACTTGTCATCATTATGAGACGGGACATATTTCTTCCGTCCACTATCATCAATAATCAAAGAGGAGGTGGCATTCAAATACCATGGAACTCCATAGCGGCAAACAAAAGTAGGACCTTTTTTGGGAAGACGTGAAGAGGGGTGGAATTTTGTATGTCATTGAATGCAATTAAGAAGATCCTCATAGTATTGAAGGTGAGAGGATGCAAATATAAATGGAGATGGGAGGATGCATGGATCATTCTCTGTAGAGATGTGTACATAAGGTGCATGTTGTTCAGTAGGCCAAGGATTCCAAGCAGAAATGTGTTCATCGAAATACGACTTCACTTTATCCACCGTGCCTTGGTCATCCCAATCGAGGTTGTCCATATCAGGTGCATTTTCCAGTAGAAGGAAACCATGTATGTGTGCGGATCCCCTATGTTGCCACTCATACCTGCAAAGATGAGAAATGAATTTTTGTGAGGTGAGTATACATCTAGGAAAAAAAAGGAGAAGGATGGTCAAGCAAAAACATGCACCATAAGTCCTTTGCATGGAAACCTTTTTGCAAGACCTCTTCAAGGAAGATTGTGAATCGAAAATAGATGTACTACGTTGTAAGATGTAGATTGTTGATTATATTATTGAATTTCCATCGAGACATGTCTGATGAATTTGGGAGCGTCATGCATGACCATGTGCTTGTCATGCCATTTAGTGTCATCTACACTAAGGGTGAAGACGAAAGTAGGGCTACCTATTTGTATGATCATATTAGTGAGTTCACCTCTGTGTTTGTTCCAAAATGAGAGTGTCCCTCTAAGGCTTGATCCGAAGCACATAATCTATTCAGGAACCATGGAATCAAGCATGCCATCGAGGTGTGCACGAAGGTATGCAATGGTCATTGGAAATCCAATTTCAAGGTTTCTTTTCATGAAAACAACAGCAATTTCTTGAATACAATGCCGCAATATAAGATTGTACAAGTAATAACAGAATCTTGGATGCTGGGCAAAGCAATTATCATATTAGCATATGAGGTGAACAACATATTCTTGCATTTCAACTTTTATAAGACGTGGTTGACCAATCATGGAAACCCCTATGGAGAAGAGTGTGGGGAATGCCATAGAAAACAGGCCTTCTGTGGTATATTCATTGATAGCAGAGCGGGAAACAAAGGGCCATGAAAGTGAAGTAGTGGAATTAGGATGGGGAGAGTGCAGGTAGTTGGATATTTCTTCAAGCTCAATATGGGAATTTGGGAGTGTTGATACAAAAGAGGATGGTTGGAGGTTTTTTGGGGTGGGTTGTGTAGGAATATTATCATCGAAAGTAGGGAAGGAAAGTCTTGGTTCAAGAGAGGAGGGGGTAATGTGATGGATGAGAGAAGACATATCGGTAGGGTGATTCGGCAGGGTAGATATTTTAGCTTGGTCCATATGGATATTCTTGTAGTAGGGATCATGGGCTAGTTTGAACTCTAAAGTTGCAAGAACATGTGTCCTGCTAACAATGAAATCATATTTTTTGCGGTCAAATCCATTTCTAGTAACAGCGATGATGTCCAAATCAGAAACCAAGCATCGCAAAATGTTGACGATCGTAGTGATGTCTTGGGGAAACAAATAGTATGACCAATGTTTTTGTACTGCCCACCTTATGCATGGGTGGTGACTTGCAAGACTGGGCTAACATGTGATATAAGAATTTCCTCTATTTTTGTTAGAGCAGCAAGGACAAATGGTTGGTTGTCAGGGTCCATGTTGTTTGTAAGCGAGAAGCAGTGGGTGGATTTTGTAGTTGCACATCGGGAGCAACAAAGGTTACCATGTAAGAATTTTTTTTTCATATTTGGGTATGATTCTTTGCATATGGAGCAAACTTGTAAGGGAGATAGGTCATCTATCCTTTCATGAAATTGCTGGTGTGCATGGTTAAGGGTAGGGTTGAGCAAAATATGGGGATGGGAGGATGAAGGAGGATGAGTTGATGGTGGGGTGTGTGATGTATATGGGGAAGAAGTTTCAGTGAATGGAGAAAGTTGAAGGGTAGGTATAGTCAGAGCAAGGAATGTTGAAGGACATGGGTTTCCAAGTGAAGCTTTGAGATGATGGGGAAGAGAAACATTACACAGGGGTATACCTGGAAACGTTTGGTTGTTTAAATCAGATTTATATTTGAGTCATCTTTGTTTGTTGGAGGCATCTTTATTCTGTGCATAAAGGAGTCTCTTGTGAACATTTCTTGAGGGATTTGCAGAAGACGTTGGCATGTCCATCCTGATACAAATATTGGGACACAAGTATCAGTGAATATAGGATATGAGAAACAGTAGTCTTGAGCGCAAAGATAAAGTACATAGCCCCCAAAACCAAGAACTTCATTACTGGTTATATTTTCGAAAGAGTGTGTTTTAGCTTATAAAGTAGATGTGTCTTTTGATAAAGTGGTTGCAGTTAATTGGTAGGAACAACCTTTTTATAATAGAGTTTATATTTCTTTGAAATTACCCACTAATGTCATGCCATTGAAATTTTGTTGTTGAAATCAATTAAGATTGGATCTTTAAATTTGCACTAAACTTTGCTCCTTATATTACGATGGCGGATAACACTTACATATTATGTTCTTTGCAAGTGACTGATACTTTAATCACACTGAGCATGACACTGCAGGCACAATCTAGCATCACTCTTATGAAGAAGAGGAGAAGAGGATTCTGACTAATTTCTCAATAACTAGAACAACTAAGGTTGAATTTTATGAGGGACGCAACCACTCATTTATAAGATTCATATCCGGTGTCTGGTTATTACATGACCGGTGAGTGCCAATTAAAAGTAAAGATTCGGGTGCAAGTGGACAACTTTCATTATCTCATCCCTTAAAGTCTTTTGACATATAGGGACTGAATCAGACACATTATTGCAGGCCAACTACTGCTTCTTCTTTAAGGTGAGGGTCCACTGCTTCACGTGTGAGAACGTATGCCACGCAGTTGAGGTATCCGGACTTATGTTCGATACCAAAGTCATAACCGTCTAACCAGACTACCCATTGCATGATGCAGACATTACTATCAACAAGTTCACAGTTTTCTTTTATCATGGCTGACATGATTTTGATATTGGTTCGAACCAAGAATTTAACATGTTTTAAATAAAGCCTGAAATGAGATATACTTTGCTTGACTGTGAGTACTTCTTTATGGCTTGAAGGATAATTGAGTTCAACTCCATGAAAGGTTCCTGGGGTGTAGCTGCAAATCTCTTCAGTGCCATTTATGCATTCAAGAAGAATGCCTCCCCATGCAAAATTTGATGCATCTGTTTTAAGGAAATAAAATCCTTCATCTGTCGGGAGTTTGAAAGGAGGAAGGTTCTGGACTTTCTCCTTAATGGATTTCACCGCCTGGGTCATGGCTTCCATGGGATTGGTGACTTCTTCAATCTTTGTTGCAGGACAACTAGATCTTGGGCATGTCCTTCATATAAACATATGATCTAATTTAGACTGCCTAGGAATCGTTGCAGCTAGGTCTTGTCTAGGATTTGCTTAGGAAATTTCTACAGGTTTAGAAGAACATGATCTTGTAGTGTGATACTACCATTAGTAATCTTCAAACCTAAGAAACTTACATCTATTACTCCAATTTATATCTTGGATTTTGACAAAGTTAATCCATGTTTAACACAATGCTCACAATATATTTGGAGATGTTTTTTGTGTTCTTGGATATTCTTGGAACAGACAAGTAAATCATCTATGTAGATAATTAACCAATCTATGCCATAGAAAACATCTTCCATTCTTTTTTGAAATTCACTAGGAGCTCTCTTTAAAACAAAATGCATTACCTTCCATTAATACTGACAATGTGGGGCAACAAAGGTTGTTTTATAACAATCTTTAGCAGTTATTCCAATTTGGTAGAAACCTGATTTAAGATCGAACTTGTTGAAGATGTTACATCCTTTCAGTTTTTGGAGAAGCGTTGCTTGATTTGCCAGAGGATATGCCATATTTTTTAGCACTACATTTAAGGGCTTGTAGTTGATCACCATGCGAGGTTGGCCTCTTTTGATCTCTGAATGCTTGTTGACGTAGAATGCTTGGCACACCCATAGGCTTTTGGCTGGTTCGATTATGCCCTTGTCTAAGAGATCTATAATCTCTTTCTAGTTGTAATCCAACTTGGTTGGACTCATCAAAGCAACTGATGCTTTCTATGGTCTGATATGTATATCATATGCATATGGTAGATCGATCAAATACTTTTCTCGTGCCCAGAAAGCATTGGGGACATCTGAAGTACACTGTTGGGTAATCTTTTCAGAAATTTCTTTCAATTATCTTGATGATGAGCTATGGTGAAAGAAATGATTCTTGCTTTTTTTCTGGGCTTCTGCAGGCTTTGGTTGTTCTAGTTTTTTCTTATGAGGGATAGAGAATGTACAAGAAGTTTTGAGAGGAATCTATACAGACTTACCAGAAATAGTTATGGAAAATATGAGTTGGTGGTAATAAATAGAAATGGGAGACCAACAGGTAAAGAATTCAAAACCTAAAATAATGTTGATCAGGATGTCATCAAGTTCGAGGAATGTACACTGAACTGGATGGTCTTGGATGGACACAAGGAAATCAATTACTTGATGTGGGAGAGAAAACATTGAACCAATAATGTTGGCATCGCCTTCCATTGGTTTCTCCCAGTAGAAAGGGGGAATAGAAATATGGCCAGCTAAATTAAGTTGGGTGCCTGAATCAAGTAAAAAATCTAAGGAAAATTGTTTACAATCAGGGGGACAAAAGGTAAGAGGAATATACAATTTAGGTTGGTTGGCGAGAGAGAGATTTACCAGGATAAAGTGCAGACAGATAAGGTGAGTCGGGTCGTTGGGCATAATTTGATGTGGGTGAGATAGGGGAAGATTGTTCCGAACTATCTAGAGCCTTAGTTTCTAGATGGTCGAAATCATCATCAAAGGATTCAACAACTTCTTTCTCAAGCTGGTGCAACTGTTCTTTGAGGACCTTCATTTCTGTGGCAACGGATCTGACCTTTGCTTGCTTGTCGTGGATCTGCATACACAAGGATGTGTGCATGGCATGCTTGACAAATTGTTGCTTTGGATGCTTGGCTGGATGATCAGCATATAATTCAACCAGATGCCAATAAGAGGGAACTGAATAAGCTATCTCCTTCTCTTTTTGTTTGGTCATAATTTGGTTGGATGACTCAAGTTCTAGATGGTTTAAATTAGTCATGGCAACGTCGATTTTTGTGATCTCATCATGAATGTTCATGTGGAGATTTATCTGCCATGGAGGAGTTTGCTCGAGATTTTGCCTTAAGTCTGCAAGCCACTTGCTAGGCATAGAAAACATACAAAAACAGTAGGATTGCAAACTATCTTCCTCGTCATAACTGCCATGGAAACCAGGAATGGGGTTTTCATCTTCTTCTTCTTCTACCTAGGGATCATCCTCTGGATAATAAATTTCTCCACTAGGGTCTTCATCATAATCACAGTAGAACAGATCCCACATAGTAGGTTCTAAGGTATCTATGAATGGAGTTGCTAGTTTTGACTTCCTTTCTTTTTGTGGACATTCATTTGCCCAATGACATTCCTTATTGCAAATAAAACATCAGACTGATTTAGTTGGAGTCTTTCAGTACCAAAGGAATGGCCATTTTTTCATTTTTTGAAGCACCAACTCCTCTGGTTAGGATATTCCGACACATAGTAAATAGTTAAGTATAAATTGGTCTAGTGAAGAGTTCGGTAAAGTGTGTTTATTTACTATGTATATTTGTAACTTACAATCTCACGGTCACGATATGTTCTAGACATGAAGTGATCCGTCGGTTCATTCTCTCCTTGGTATTACCGACACTTGATCTGTGGCTTAACACCTGATTGGTCCATGATCTATATTTCAAGAGCATGGAGGGTCATTTGTAGTGTCACTGTTCATGAGAGAAACTTATGTACATTTTCTTTCTTTTATTAATAAATTACCTGAAGTGGTCGTGTTGGCTCAGGTCGTGGACTATTTCCCTCTTTGAAGGTTTTAACCACGTCAAGAATACTGGTGTATTGATCTGTAATATGTTTGTGAGCGGTGTCATTTGGTTTTCTATTTGAGGAACTTACCCTGTAAATTCCTACATGGTATCAGAGCTATTTGAGGGTCGCATCTGTTGGTGATCCAAATCTAAAATCGATACAACTGCAACCGACTGTCATTTCCTAGATCTACTATTTCTGACTACTTTCGGGTCGAGAGGGCTACTCTATTTTGTTAGGAGCATTTGTTCCAGTGAGGAACCCCTTTCCTTTCACGCGAAAAGGTTTACAGTAGCCCTAGCTACGTCATTTTTAAGATCTGGAGGTATAAAGTCTTTATTTGCAGTTTTAGTTATTCATCTCTCTATTTATTTCGGTTTATTTAGCTCTCTGTTTTTTTTACTGGATCTATATCTTTCATTTTTGTGTATGCTCTTTGCCCTGTGACTCTGTGCGATCTGGGAAAACCATAAATAGAAATGAAGGATTTTTCTCATGCGTATGCTCTTTTCCACCGTGCCTTAATGTGATCTCGGAAAATCAGAAACATTGAGAAAAATATTTAGTTTCTAGCGAAAGCTAACTTCAAGCCATAAGGTTTTGTTTTTTTTGCATGTCTGTATTGGGTTGTGTGGTATTTTGTTTTGTAGGCAAAAAGAGTTTTTTCAAGTAAGCACGCTCCCCAAAGCTTCAGTGACTAAAAAAAAATCCTTCCTCTTTTCCAAAAATTACCAACCTTTTAAACTAACTCACTTGGTCCAAAGTTATTTTATGATAATAGATGTCTTGGGTTCAAGTCTTTCTTTTTGTTGAGTTTTTTTCAAAAAACACATGTAACTTATGTTTTAAAGTTACTTTATGTAAAATGTTCTCACCCATTATAAAAAGTGAGTCACTTATAATTCTAAAGTCTATTTATCTTTTATTTAAGTTACAATTTAGTGAGTAGCTCATAAAGTACCATTGTAAAAGTGATTTTCACTTATTTATAAAAGTGGACCACATAGAATCTTTTTTAAAGTGAGCTAATTAGATTAAGTTTGGAAAGGAGGGGGTGGATTTTTTTAGATATAACATTATCATTCACTTCCTCACATTCACGCACTTCGTCAGTGTCTTCAACAACTTTTCTTCAAAAAGCATAACTTCTTCATCTAAAAGTCGTTTTCAGAGACGTTTTTTTTAATCGCCATAATTTTTCGAGATCTTTCCATTAGAACACCTAGTTTCAACATCTACAACTTTAGTTTTTGTTAAAATGGAAATTCCATGCCAAGTTATTCTTGACAGCACCAACTACTTCCAATGGTGGTCCTACATTGTGGATTTACTTAGAAGTAAAGGTTTTTACAGAAT
Organism: Pinus taeda; assembly: GCA_000404065.3. Taxonomy (NCBI): domain Eukaryota; kingdom Viridiplantae; phylum Streptophyta; class Pinopsida; order Pinales; family Pinaceae; genus Pinus; species Pinus taeda. Next base: position 16,385 of record APFE030523766.1, on the reverse strand, counting down.
GGTCTCAAGCAAAGAAACTAAACCTAAAGATGAAGATAAGGCAGCCAAATGGGGAATAGGCAAGATCAAGCACATAGGTTAATAGGAATGTCTATTTCTCCAGACTTTAGATTCCATATCGCAGAACTTGATACCCCTAATGAAGCAATGAAACAACTCACTAAATTTTTTGGAATTAAAAATACAATTAGAGCTCATCAACTCGAAAATGAGTTGCTTATGTTGGACCCCAATAATTTTTCTTCCATTGTTTTCCAGGTTCAAGACCCTTAGATTTCTCTTGGAAGGTGTTAAGGTTCAGAAAGAAGACGATAGCCTTATCTATTCCATTCTTACTAAGTTGGGACCAGCCTACTCTGCGTTTGTTTCCACCTTCCATTCTACTAGAGAAGCCTTCATTTCTCAAGGACAACACTACAAGTCCCCTCTTTTGATGCCTTTTGTGATTCTTTAATAAGAGAACAAGAAAAACTCTTACATATTGGTCTTCTTAATCTTGGAAACTCTTATAAGAAAGCCTTAGCCGCCCAACAACAACCAAATTCAAAGAATCCTAAGAAGCAGTATCCTAAAAAGAATAGTCCTAAACCAAACAAGGGTCCTAAGCAATTTCAGTCTCAAAATGAAAAATCAATTCAACAAAATGATAAGGCAAATAAAAACAATGGGAAGAAGGCTGATAGACATTGCAACTTTTGTAATCGAGATGGACACTTAGAATCCAAATGCTTTAAGAATATGGAAGCCTTGGAAGCGACAATGAAGAATCATAACATCCATTTGTAGCATTCTTCAACTTCAACTTAATCTTCGGGAATAACACTTTTTGCATGTGGTTGTTAAGCATATTGGTATGGTTATGCACTAAATGTATCTTCTTCTTCTCATTCTCATTAGTGGCTCATTGATTCTACAACTTCTTATCACATGGACAAAAACAAAGCCATGTTTTCTTCTTTAAATGATTGTAACACCAAAAATATATATGTTGGTGATGATAAATCTCTTAGTGTTGTAGGGACTGGTACTATTCATCTAGACAATGGTCAATTTAATGATGTATTATGTGTTCCAACCTTATCCTACGACCTTCTATCTGTATATCAGACAACTCATTTAGGTGAAGGTAAAATCGTTGAATTTTCACCCCATGATGTTGTAATTAAAGACCTAAGAGATGCTAGACAGATTTTAGCTACTGACATTGTTGATGATTCTACAAGGCTGTATAAGTTTAACAACTTTGGGTCATCAACTCTTCCCCTGGTATTTATTGCTCATAATGATGAAGTGATCAAACTTTGGCATGAGCGATTTGGTCACTTAAACTATCGCTCCCTTCAAAATCTATGTAAAGAAAATATGGTGACAAGTATTCCTATGGTATCTTGCAGAGATGGTGTATGTTCCGGATGTGTACTCATAAAACATCATCATGATAGTTTTGAAAAATGTGCCTCTTGGCACGCCTCAACCCCTTTACAGCTTGTGCATAGTGATTTATGTGGTCCACTTCCAGTTGTTTCATTCTCTGGATACAAGTATTTCTTAACTCCCATTGATGATTTCTCCAGACGCACTTGGGTATACTTCTTAAAACTCAAGAGTGAAGTATCTAACATGTTCTTGGCCTTTAAGGCCTTTGTTGATAAACAATCTGGACATCAAATTGTTAAGCTAAGATTTGATAATGGCGGAGAATATGTTAACAACAAATTCATCAACTTTTGCACTGAGAAAGGAATTCAAATGCAACATATTGTTCCATATACTCCACAACAAAATGGTGTAGTTGAAAGGAAGAATCACACCTTAAAGGAAATGGCTAATTGTATGCTTCAATCTAAAGGACTTAGTCTTAATTTTTGGGCAGAAGCAATTAACTATGAAAACTATATAGTAAATCACCCTCCTACTAAGGTTTTAAAGAATATCACTCCAGAAGAAGCATGGAGCTCAATTAAACTAGATGTAAGTCACTTTCGTGTTTTTGGAAGTGAAGTATGGGCCCATATTCTTGATGAGAAACATAAAACCTTAAAACCTAAGAGTGAAAATGTATTTTTGTTGGATATTCTGAAGATGTCAAAGGATATAGACTTATTCCACTTAAGTCCAAAAATGTTATCATTAGAAGAGCTGTAAAGTTTGCTGAAAATATATTATCCTACGAGCCTAGTTCGGCAGATGTGCCACCTCTCTCTATCCCTTCTACTTCTAAAAATATTTCTTCTTCAGATGATGACAACGAGGATGACAATCCTCCCGCACCTTCTTAGGATCCTCCTTCGGCTCCTTATCTTCGAAAATGGGTTTGTGCTACTTGGGATGCAGTAGGTGCTCTTGCAGGTGTTCCTACAAATCAACGACGTACACGTTCTTAGTTCGATAGAGCCTCTTCTTTACTGGCTGAAGCTTCAGCGAATTATGATCTTGATACCTTTGTAGAAGCTTTAGATCATCCAGATTGGGACACAACTATGAATGAAGAATATCGTTCATTATTGGAAAATGATACATGGGATATTGTTCCTCTTCCAAAGGGACGAAAACTTGTTAGATGCAAATGGGTTTACATAACCAAGTATAGACCAGATGGAAAAGTTGATAAACACAAAGCTTGTCTTGTTGCTAAGGGTTTTTCACAAGTTGAAGGCATTGCCTATACTGAAACCTTCTCCCCTGCTGCCAAAATGAGCTCTATCCACCTTGTTCTTTCCCTTGCTGCCTCTTTCAAATGAGAAGTCCATCAGATGGATGTTAAATATGCCTTTTTGCATGGGGACTTGCATGAAGAAATCTATATGGAACAACCTCCTGGCTTTATACAAATATACTCTAGCCTTGTATGTTGGTTTAAGAAATCCCTTTATGGTCTCAAGCAAGCCCCTAGAACTTGGTATGCCAAAATGGATATCTTTCTTTTAGATATTGGCTTTTTCAGGTGTCATTTTGACAATACTGTCTACACCAAGAAAGTGGGTAAATCTCTTATCATTCTTGTTCTTTATGTTGAAGATCTTATCCTTACTAGTGAAGTCCAACCTTAAAAAGCAGTTTGAAATGACAGACTTAGGACACTTCCATTATTTTCTTGGTCTTCAAGTCTTGCAATCCAAGGAAGGTATTTCTCTTTCCTAGTCCAAGTATGCCTGTGATCTTCTACCCCACTTTCACATTCAAGATTGTAAGCCATCCCCTTCTCCCTTTCAGTCTGGAGCCAAACTTTCAGTCACTTGTACTTCCCTTGAAGTTGATGCTACCTTATACCGTTAGCTTGTAGGAAAAATTTTGTATTTGACCCATACTCGTTCCGACCTTTCCTTTGTTGTTGGCCTTATTGCTCGGTTTATGCAAAAACCACACGAAATTAATTAGAAAGCAGATAAAAGTATACTTCGTTATGTTTGAGGTACAATTTAGTTTGGGATTCATTATAGTGCAGAAGCATCTCCTTTATTGGTTGGTTTCATTGATTCCGATTGGGTTGGTGACCCCGATGATCGAAAGTCTACTGCAGGTTATGTCTTCTTTCTTGTTTTTGGACCTATTACATGGGCTTGCAAGAAACAAATTGCCATTTCTCTTTCTTCAATAGAAGCAGAATATCATGGCACCATAGAAGCTAGTAAGGAAGCCCTGTGGCTTCGCCAGATCCTATCAGATTTTGGCTTTCAGTAGCAGCATCCAACTACACTTTGGTGTGATAATCAAAGTGCCATTCAACTATGCAAAGATCCAATTCAACATCAGCGTAGAAACACATTGAACTACACATGCACTTCATCAGAAAGCTCATTCATGACCATGTTCTTGAAGTGCAATATTGTTCAACCGATCATCAAGTTGCAGACATCTTTACAAAGGCTCTCATAAAGGCGAAGTTTACTAAAATTCAATTTATGGTTGGAGTTCAGGAAGTTGTCACTAAGGGGGAATAGGTTCTAATGCCTCCTTCCTTCTCTTATTGTGTCATATTTGTACATCCTTCAATCCTATCCCAAGTTGTTCTTAAGGGGGGATGTTAGGATATTTCGACACACGGGAAATAGTTAAGTATAACTAGGTCTAGTGTAGAGTTAGGTAAAGTGTGTTTCTTTACCATGTACATTTGTAACTTACAATCCGACGGTCACGATATGTTCTAGACATGAAGCGATCCGACGGTTCATTCTCCCCTTGGTATTACTGACACTTGATCCATGGCTTAACACCCGAATGGTCCATGATCTCTATTTAAAGAGCATGGATGGTCATTTGTAGTGTCACCATTCATGAGAGAAACTTATGTAAATTTTCTTTCTTTTATTAATAAATTTCCTGAAGTGGCTGTGTTTGCTCAGGCCATGGACTATTTCCCTCTTTGAGGGTTTTAACCACATCAAGAATAATGGTGTATTAAATTTTGATCTATTTGTGAGCAGTGTCCTTTGGTGTTCTATTTGAGGAACTTACCCTGTAAATTCCTACATCCCAGACCGAAGATCCTCTTACCGAGAAGCTTCAACTTCTACCTCTACTATTTCTATCACTGAAATTGACCCCGACTCAAACTGGAAAATCCCGCCAATTTTACCTGCTCAAGTATATAACATGCCCTTTTATAAATATCTTGCCTCTTCTTAGATTCAGCTTCATTCTGTTGATGTAAGTTTTACATATCAAGATGAACCTACCCAAATCACCTTGCTTGAAAATTCACAGATCGACTACGCAAAATACCATGGTTACAAATATTGCCATTTGGGCACAATCTGTTTTGGCCTAAACTCTCTCATTCGATCATCCATGAATATCAATAGCCTCTGCATTGTGATAGATACTCGGCATAACCAATTATACGATGTCATAATAGGAGGCTTTTCCAACCCTCTGCATGGTGGCCCTATCTTTGGTATTGTCTATCCCAAGTATTAAGTGTCATTAGATGACCCTTACATCTACGACCTTCTGCAAGCTTATATTCATCCCCAAGGTTTTGATATGGAGCGACTATCTAAAATAATCCAACTCAAAACTTTGAATGTTATTTGTTTTGGCAATGAAACCATGCCCCCACTCCAACCCCATATCTGTCATACTTCGCAGCATGTAAGTGAGGTGGAACCTAGTTCTAGTAAATCTACAACTCCTTTTACATTTGAATGGAGTGGAATCCCATACCCTAAACTTTGGGAAACTAAATATGACCAGTACCGCCAATCAACCTTACTAAAAGACAACTAGAAGATTTCTAAAGCATGACCAATTCCATTTAATGTTGCCACCCAGTCCTTCCAGTTACAAACCCAGGTTCATACAACCTTTCGAGAGAAAGTTGTAGAGATGGTCTAAAACCATCTCGCAAGATCTTTAATAAAGCTTACTACCGAACACCAAGGTCTTCAATTTTTATCAATGTGGGTCTTCTCAAAATTATGCATAATGGGTACTCATTGGATGTGGAATTTATTTCTGCATCCAACGAGTGTCTACACTTGAAATTTGAGCAAAACTGAAAGGAGATAAGCCAAAAATACAATTAAAAAAAATAGTTTTTCATCTTTTCCCTCTAAAATATTTACATGTACTTCTTTTTAAATTTAAAGGATTTTTATTGGTTTACATATTATGACATGAAAATTTCATGGGCACCTTTAGGCGGAAATTTCCTCTAATGCCAAGATGAAATTCTTTTGTTTAAAGGTCGAGTCTATGTGCCAGATGTACCAATAATAAAAGAATTGATTCCTTGGGAAATGCACAAGGCACTGTATGTTGGTCACTCACGGTATAAGAAAACTTAGACAACAAGTAAAAAACAGTTTTATTGACCAAGTTTAAAGAAGGAAGTGGCTAATTATGTAGCCAAATGTTTAGAATGCCAAAGGTTTAAGGTTGAGCACAAGCACCTAGCTGGTTTGCTTAAGCCAATTCCCATTTTTGAGTGGAAGTGGGATGTCATATCAATTGATTTTATTACCAGTTTTCCTAGAACAACAACGGGGCATGACTCTATAATGGTGGGGGTGGACAAGTTCACCAAGGGTGCCCATTTGATTCCAGTAATGTTAGTGCATAAAGTAACTAATATTGCAAATATTTACATGTAGGAAATTGCCAGGCTTCGTGGAGTGCCTAAGGCAATAATTTCAGACAACGATCCAAAATTCACATCCTATTTTTGGATCGGTTTGTTTAAAGGACTGGGTACTACTTTGAACTTTAGCGCATCGTATCATCTTGAGTCTAACAAATAGACAGAGCTAATAAATCAGATAATTGAAGATATGTTACAAATGTACATGATGGATAAATGATCTATATGGAAGGATTACCTTTATTTGGTGGAATTTGCATACGACAACGGGTATTAGGCATTGTTGAAAATGAGCCCGTTTGAAGCCTTTTTTAGAAGGAAGTGTATACTCATGTGAGTTGGAGTAATTCGATGAACAAATTCATGGTTGGTCTAGAGTTGCTCAAGAATATGGAAGAATATGTGGTAAAAAAGAAAAATTAAAAAATTGAAAGCTACTTAGGATAGGAATAAGAGCTATGCAACCATGAATGGGACAAACATGGAATTCAAGGTCAGTGAGCATGTATTTTTAAGAAAGCAAAGCAAATAAGAGCTCAGTGAAATTGCATAATTGTGTCAAGTTGGTAGCTAGATATTATGGACCATTTGAGATCCTAGAGAGGATCAACCTAGTTTCATATAGGCTTTCATTGCTTGCATCTATGCATATGTGTTTCACGTTTTATTGCTTAAAAAGTGTGTTCTTGGTACTAATAATGTAATTGATTGGCATATGATCTAGGTGGAGCTCGATAGAGACTTTAAGGTCCAACTGGTGTGAGTTTTGGACAAGAAGGTCAAAGTGCTCCGGAATCGAGCCATAGGTATGGTGAAGGTGTAGTGGATTGTGCTTGGTCCTGAGGATGCAACTCGGGAGCAGGAAGAAGTCATGAGTGTAGAATACCTTCATCTTTTTTATTGATGTCTCATATATACCTATATATATGATCGATTGAGGACAATGCGTAAATGTGGGGGGTGGGGGGGGCCGGGGGCGGGGGGAATGCAAATTACTTTACTTGTTTTGATGATATAAATACATGTACTTTTGATATTAAGTAAGTGGCTGAGAGTGCCAAGATGTAAATACTGTAAATTTGTACATATTTTTATATATTAATAAAATAATGTTGGTTGTGGAGCCCACTCCACCGAAAGAGTATACGGGGTGCAACTCCATGAAAATGGCAATAGTTGGGTGTTTTGTTGAAAAGTGGGCCTTTACATATTTTTATATATTAATAAAATAATGTTGGTTGTGGAGCCCACTCCACTGAAAGAGTATGGGGGGCGCAACTCCATGAAAATGGCAATAGTTGTGTGTTTTGTTGAAAAGTGGGCCTTTACATACTTTTATATATTAATAAAATAATGTTGGTTGTGGAGCCCACTCCACCAAAAGAGTATGGGGGGAAACTCCATGAAAATGGCAATAGTTGGGTGTTTTGTTGAAAAGTGCACCAAGGCCCACATGGCTCAGGAGGGTGCCACAAGGTGAAGTTAAGCTATGCATGTAAAGAAGTATAGTTTGATAATGGGATTATTCATTTATGGTTTTTATTTCGTCTGGGGGACTGGGAGCTAGGGAGTCCTATGGTGAGGTGCAATTATTCACTTAACCATACCGAATGGATGCATCTTGGTTTATGTGAGCCCAGGTGGCTCTGATTATGGCTTGGTGGCCATGGAGTTCTGGTGTGAACTCGGTTTGGTGTTAATCAGTGAATCCTGCTTAGGCTCTGGTATTGACTGTGGGTTATTTGGTTTGGTTGTTCAACACTTGGACACCATACAACAACATAAATCTTGGAGTTGTGGTCTGAGATTGTTTTGGTCGACTGTTAGTTGCCCTAGAAGGTGGGCACTATCGAAGGAATCGCGTTGTGCCACTTGGGTGTCGGTCAGTGGAACGTGAGCATGTGGCTGGATATTGAGTTTGCTGGGGTTGGTGCCTTGGCTAGGGTTGGGTTGTTGTTCAATTACAATTGTTGTTTGTGTAGTTGTTGCCCCAGCTTAGCAGTGACCTGTGGTTGAGACTATGAACCACAGGGTCTATGGCTGGGTGGAACATGGGGAGCCTGTAGCCAGTCGAATTTTCATTATTAGATAAATATTTACGCTCTATGTGTAATTTCTTATGTGTAATGATGATTTTATGTTTATATGATGAAATTCTAGTACTTATGATGACTTTATGTTTATATGATAAAATACTAGTACTAGGGTTCTGGCTAATTTGATGTTTTTGACCATTTATTTCTATTTAGTTATTTAATTACATTTATACATGATGTATAATGCTTGCATGTCGTGTAGTACTACATTTCATAATAATTATAATTTCTAGGCACAAGATAAAAATTATGGCATATTTGAGTATATATGCTTTCACAGTTAATTTAATTATGTTTAAGAAATACTAGTTGAGTGGTGTTGCTAGTTGGAAGTCATTCAATTACAATGCTTGGCTATTCAACTGGAAAGAACAATTTGACAATCAGAGCAACAAAGCACAGGTTGAGACACTAGGGCAACATAAAGGGAAATATCATATCAATGAGCAAGTCAAGCAAAGGGGGTCGTACAATTGAAATTTGTTGGGCACAAAGGCTGATTTGTTGGGCCATAAGGTGGGGTTGTACAGTGATTGTGTAGGTGTCAATTCAATTTTGATTTGTTAGAACAAATTGTTGTAGCAATGTGTTTATGAAGATCTATTGTAAAGTAAATTTTTGAAGTTGAATCAAAGTCCATCATTTGTTGGTTTTCCCCACACTGGGGTTTCTAGGGTATATTTATGTCATTCTTTCATGTGTTTGGCTTTGTGAGTTTTGCTTATGTTGTTTATGCTAGTTAAAAACCCAGAGTATTTGTTCTTACAAATCAATTTAAAAAGTATCTTTCATTTATGTTTTGTGAATATTTGTTGAACATCAAATATGTAGTTGGGTTTTCAAGAATTAATAGGATTAGGATATAGGAGTGCCAATCCCAATAAAGCAATGACAACAAACCTAAAGGATGGACATGAAATCAGCGAGATGGTAAAAAGTGGCAAGTATGGAAATGCTACTTCAATCCATGCTTCCTAACTAGTGCCGTTCCTAAAACCCGAAGGCCTCAGAGGAGGTCTCACTAGACTAGAGTCAAAAACTAACCCCCCTAGTAGGGCGGGAGAACAAGTATATAACTAACCCCCTAGTAGGGCGAGAGAACAAGTATATAACTAACCCCTTAGTAGGGCGAGAGAACATGTATAAGGTTGATTAATCATCTAGATTACCCCTTTATCCATGTTAGAATGCCCAAAACATTAAGTGAAAGCACATGATTGCAAAATGGTTAAAGTACTTGGTACCCCAACTTTCTTCAAGAGGAATGTTGGATGGTGAGAGGTGTGAGACCATTGTAAATGGCAAAGGAATGTGTCATATCATCTTACAATGAAAATATAGGGTTGATATTTGGTTGTCTATCTAGAGTAGGAGAAAATAATTTTCCTATGGGTTTACCCACTTTTGGTGGGTAACAAGCATGAATGCTAAATGTTGACGTCATAATATTGCCCAAAACTTGTTTGAAAGAATGCCTAAATAAATGTTGTCTCATGGATTGAGATAATTTCTATTACATTGGTTACCTCTATAGAGACTTAAATGCAAGTTTTAGAGTTTTAGAGTTTTTTTAACTGGAATCATAATTTTCTAGAGAATTGGTAACTTTCGAAACATCAACTGCCAAGATTACACCAGACATAACTATTTCATAAATGCCACAATGGGCTAGTCACAATGTCTTCAAAGACTTGAACCCACATAGTTGAGGAAACAAATTGTTCACCAAACCACTTAAGCTAAGATCCTTTGACAAGTTTCAGAGTTAGATTCAATCATTAAATTCAATTAAATGACCATGGTTAGTGTTTTGTTTGTGTATATGTTTATTGGCTCTAGAGCAATGTAAGCATATTGGTGGTTAATGAATTAGATTTGAATTTGATGTTATTGTTGGCAATGTGTTTGCATAGCAAAGGTAATTTAATGCATAGTTCTTTTTGGCTCCATGAGTTTCTAGTGGTACATTGGAATCCATGATTCGTGTTTTTGGTGGGACCTTACATTTTATCCAGGAGAGAGTGAGAAAACTTTTATTTGCTTTGAAAATTTCTTATTTATCCTTTCAAAACCTTTGATTTTTTATTTTTCGAAAACATTAATGCTCTAAATTGATGGAAGTATTTTCAAAATGATGTATGACATGTATGGGAATGTTAACATATATTCTTATTGGCTTGTTGCCTCAAAATTTAGCAGATCTTGTGAGGGAAGCTCACAAGACAAGAGCTAGACTAAATTACTATTGAAAATTGGGTAGCTCAGGAGGTACTCATACAAACCTTGGTTGCTAGGATTGTGAGGAGAAAATATACAAAAGACATGTTTATGGGCAATGTACCAGAGTCTCGGGGTTTTGGACCCAAAGTTATGGGCTTGGAACCCAAAAAATAAATATAATTACTATTGAAAATTGGGTAGCTCAGGAGGTATCCCTACAAATGTTGGGTGCTAGGATTGTGAGGAGAAAATATACAAAAGACATGTTTGTGGGCAAAGTACCCAAGTCTTGGGGTTTTGGACCCAAAGCTATGGGCTTGGAACCCAAAAAATAAATATTATATTATATTTATTGCTGAGGAGGCTCTTAACGGATAAAGAGGGCAACTAAGGAACCTTTTAGAGAGCTCTAAATATCAAGCCAATGGATGTGCTACTCACAAGTTAGAAGGACTCACTTGTGCAATGATGAACAAGCCTATGAAAGCCACAATTTTCCAAGAGGAGGTTGGATCTAGAATTCAGACTATAGAGAAGATTTTAAGGTCTGTGTGAGGTTGGGAAGGATTCACCCATAAAAAGGGAACCACGAACTTGCCTAGGGTTATTCTAAGAAGGCAAAAAGGATTTTTCACTTGAAGTGAAGGAACGCAACACCAAACGAAGGTTTGTTCTGTGTATTAAGGCAACCATAGGGCTAAGGAAGGTTGATTGCAAGGTGTCTTAGCAATAGAAGTAGGGTTGCATGGCATTATGGAGCAGACTGTGGGTATTTGAGGAGGGCCAGTCCCTTTAAGGTTGAATAAGGATTTGTCAAGTTGCATATGTGGTTGCTATAGTTGGCCAGAAGAGAGAAGAAAGGGTTTTTATACCCCTAAAAAGGAAACCACGAACTTGCCTAGGGTTATTATAAGAAGGCCAAAAGGATTTTTTGCTTGAAGTGAAGGAACCGCAACACCAAACGAAGGTTTGTTCAGTGTATTAAGGCAACCATAGGGCTAAGGAAGGTTGATTGCAAGGTGTCTTAGCCCTAGAAGTAGTGTTGCACGACATTATAGAGGAGACTGAGGGTATTTGAGGAGGGCCAGTCCCTTTAAGGTTGAATAAGGATTTGTCAAGTTGCATATGTGGTTGCTATAGTTGGCCAGAAGAGAGAAGAGGCAAGAAAGGGTTTTTATAGTAGATTTGTGGTCTGGTTAGGGTATGCCAAGGCCTAAAATAGTGGGTAATAAGCTAAGTGGTTGAGTATTAAGGGTTGATTAGTGGTTGGTGTGGACAATGGCTAAAGGGAAAAGTCTACTAGTGAACCAATTGTTGGGCAGAGGTGAAAAGGAGTTGATCTTTTTGTGGACAAAGAGGAATGAAAGGAATTCTTGTCAAGGACTACAACCAACAAGTAAGTTAAGTTGTTTTGTATTTGTTTTTGATGGGAAAATGCGAGTGTGAAGGATAAGACCTTAACCCTAGTTGTAAGAGTGAAAGGAGAAATTGTATTTTTTTGTATTATAACATTTGTATTAGGGTTTCTAAAGGGCCATGATCCCTGGTACAAAAGCCCTATGATTTCTTATTCATGGATTGATAAGGAATGTTTTGGGCCATACATCTTGTGTACTATTAATTGATTTAATTGTTGTTGTATTCTGCTATGCAAAGTGTTTCATAGTTGAGCATCTGTAGTGTGTTTATGTGCTTTGTTAAGTCATAGACCTAACGTAGGATGCAAGGAAATTTCAACATGGTACCAAAGCTGTTGGAGAGGTAAATCCCCTCTACGGATAGAGGCGATCCCTACTAGCCCAGAACGGGTCTAGCAACAATCAATCAATGCTACTCTGCAAGTTCCTAGTTGCAATTACAAAATGGGTAATGAACACCTACTTGGATTACAGCGCTATGTTT
>APFE030523759.1:0-10328 GCA_000404065.3 Pinus taeda | reverse complement strand
TCCTAGACACAACATCTCATATATACGGAACCTTCCTTGTTTATGGGTTCCAAAGCTTATAACCTTTTAAACCATCCTTATACCCAATAAAGATGCACCTTTCAGATTTACTATCCAACTTGGTTATTTTCTCCTTTAGAACATGTACGTATGCATCAAATCCAAATACCTGCAGATGTGAAAGAGATGGTTTCTTACCATTCCATACCTCATGTGGAGTCTTTTCCTCCAATGCTAATGAAGGTGATATCTTAAATAGGTAACATGCAATATCCACTAGATCTGCCTAGGATTCCTGCTCTAATCTTGCACCAGTGAGCATGCTTCTTACCTTTTCGATTAGCATCTTGTTCATTCTTTCTGCAAATCCATTTTTCCTAAGGTGTATATGGAGTGGTATTCTTCCATGCTATACCAAACTTCTTACAAAATTCTTCAAATCCCTTCTTTCAAAAATCTCCATCATTATTTGTCCTCAACACCTTGATCTTCTTCTCTATTTGATTTTCCATGAGCCTTAATTCTTTAAACCTATAAAAGACCTCAAATTTCTTCTTGAGGAAATATATCCATTTATTCCTTGAGAATTTACTTATAAATGAGACATAGTACACATACTTACTCAATGATGAAAGTGACATAGGTCCAAACACATCATTGTGCACAATCTCTAATATCGCTTTCACCGTCTTAGCATGAGAGGGTAAGCTCACTCGATTTTGCTTCCAATATACACAATGTTCATAAAAATCAAAATCCAAAGAGAAATTAGACATACCTTCTACCATACCATTACCATGCAGTATTGGAAGACCCTTCTCTGTAATGTGTCCCAGTGTTTGATGCCATAACTTAGTCTTCTATGCAGAGACCACTAGATTTTCTGCTCCACCATCAGGAACCAAAAAACTATTGTACCCATCAATAACAATGCTACCCATAAGCTTTTGCAGAGTTCCAATCCAAACTCCCTGCATCAATACCAGTACTCCTAAAACCATCTTTTAGGTATCTTTCTTGAACACTATTTTTACACCTGCACCATCCATCTTGCTTACAAAAATCAGATTTCTGGCCAATGCAGTAATGGCAGAACACCATGTATTTTTTTAATTGTTCCATATTGAAACTTAAGCTCAAATTTTTCACGTAATATGGTTCTAGCCTTCCTGTCACCCCCTAGGAAGACATCACCACCATCATATTTCTCGTACTTGTAGAACCACTCCCTATGGGGAGTGAATTCAAAGGATGCACCTAAGTCAATCAACCATGCCTCATGATCTACATGTGTACCTGAAGAAGAAGCCAAGTATGCATCCTCACCTTCATCTAAGGTGATTTTGCCTCTTCAGAAGGAGCATCATTAGATATCTTTCCTTTCTCAGGAGTTTTAGATCTATAGTCCTTTTTGTAGTGCCCTTCTTTTCCACATTTCCAACATACCTTACATATTTTCTTGGAGAATTAGATCTTCCTTTAGATTTAGATCTCTCACTTGATGACTTATTTTTGTTTCTATTTTGGGACTGTCCTCTCATAGACAAGGCATCTCTGTTCTGGTTCTCCATATTTTTTTGTCTCATCTCCTCTGACAATAATGATGAGAGTTTTCATCAAACTTCAAGGTAGTTGTATTTCTACCTATTGAAACAACTATACTATCCCACAAGTCTAGTAGAGAACACAATAGAATGATGCACTTATCTTCATCTAAAATTTTAATATCAACAAAAAACAACTGGCTTACCATAGTATTGAAGGTGTTTAGATGCTATGTCACTAAGTCTCCATCCTTCATCCTCAAGCTACACAACCTTTTTTGTAGGAACAATTTGTTCACTAGAGACTTAGATTGACACAAAGTCCCTAACTTTTCTCGCAAAGCCTTCGTTGTAGCATCCCATGATACATTCAAAAATACTGAATCTGAGAGACAAAATCATATTGTGTACTTCGTCTTCGGATCTAAATTCGCCCAGTCTTCTGTCGACATTCCTATTGGTGTCGTACCTGGATCGACAATGATCCACTAATATTTATTCATTAACAAATCCTCCATCTTGAGCTTCCATAACTCAAAACTTTGTCCATTTAATTTATTGATCTCTATATTTCCATTGTTCTCCATATTATTTCATCACAAGAATTGATCCCACAAATATCCCACTATTAGAGGGTCTACCGTAGGCCCGAGAAAAACCCCTTAGCAGTAAAGGAGTCCCCTTGAAGTCGAAACTACTTTCATACCAAATGTAGGTTTTACCCCTATAGATAAATTACTTGCAAATGAGTTCTTAAAAGAAAAATATACAATGGCGAGAATATAAAAGAAATATACATAGAGATTTTCCCCTACATCCCAAAACCAGGAATACTGGATTCAATTTTCATTATATAACTTTCAATGTTGCAATACATATATATACATGTCGAAGCATTCATAAACTCCAATCCACTGACCATGGAGTAGAACATAACCTTAGTTCCCTTGACCAGATCTACAAATAACATGGGAAAAGACCACCAGACCCAAAAACCATGTGCAAAACCATGGGTAGGTCCACCCACCATCTTTGGGTCTACTCTCCATCCTTGGGTCCACCTAGCTGTGGAAATAATATATCACTATAAACCGTGGATCACTATAAATTTCACTAGAAATAAAATATAAATAGATGGTCACGTAAATAGAGCAGGGGACTATACGTGTGAATATGCTAGCAAAAGAGTGTGAGAGAGGAAGAAAACATGTATGATAACTGATAGAAAATGTAAATATTGAGGAACATGTTATGATCCTTTCACCTTAAAAATGATATGCAACTAATAGCTATTGTCTTTTTCAAGGGAAAACCTTCTTTTGCAATGAATTCCATGTACAAAACACTATTTGATGATGGTAAGAATAGGTCTCCTTAGTGTAGATATACGAGAGAAATGGTACAATTACAATAAAATGGGACCATGAGGGGTTCTAGTCTACATAACAATATAATAATAGAAATGTAATCATTAAATATCTAGGATTATCACTCAATATCTAGGGATCAATAAGGAATTTTTGGGTTAAGATGGAAATTATATATTGATTAACATGCTCCTTCTTTTCAAAGAAGTGTTTTCCTCAACACTTGACTATTTATGGGAATTTTTGCATGAACAAATCATCTTCCCATGTTGTTCCTTCCACTGATAGGTTCTTCAATTTGATGAGGCACTCATTAATTTCTTAGTTTCTCAGTTGCTTAGACCTTGTTTCCAAAAAAATTTCTAGTTCTAGTATTATTTTCCCTTCTTCATTAATCTCTAGTAGAGTAGTTTGGATTGGGATCTTGTCTTTGATTACCTTCATTAATAAGGAAACATGCAAGATTAAATTTACATGTAAAGATGGAAGCAACTCTAATTCATAAGCCATAACATTTTAGCATAAATTATAAATAATTGGTAATTTATGCTATAAATTGTTGGCAAGGAAAAATTATATATATTGAGTTTTCATTAATCTATATATATCATGTTAAATTTATTTAAAATGCAAATATTTTTTATAAATAATATATATAAAACATGAACTCCAGATTAAAAGAAAAAATAACAATATTCAATAATAAAAAATTATACGATAGAAATCTTAAATAATATAATATAATAAATGATACATATATCACATAATGACCGATCTCAATAGGTCTTTTTCAACATTTCTTTTCCCAAACACCTACTGACTTTCCCATATAATGGTTAGGTAGAAAATAGTTTCATAGTGTTACATCATATCATTGTAAAATCCTATCCATTATGTCATTATAAAATCAAAGCAAGTAGTTATATTATATTAGGTAGAAAATAGTTTCGTTGTGTTACATCATATCATTGTAAAATCCTATCCATTATATCATTATAAAATCAAAGCAAGTAGTTATATTATATATTAAAATATATAGTAAATATCTCCGCATATATTATAAATATTAGATTAAAACATAGCATCAATGTTTATTTGTGTAATTAACTACACATGACATTCAACCATATAAAAAATTCCAATCGGTTAATCTGGAAATTCATTAATAGAGAAATGTATCTTCCTTAACAAGAAACATATTTTTTTGTATGGCTTCGTGAAACACACTTTTTTGTATGTCTTCCTAAAATATGTGCATGCTATATATATAAATGGTTGAATAGGCTCCATCACCATTAAAAAATTCTAATAATTCAAATTCATAGGATTTCCCCGTGAATGCCTTTATGTGCAAACTATCGGATACAACCCATTCTAGTCCTATTTCCATTATAAACACTTCAGCGTAAAGACTTGAAAAAAAATTAAATAAAAATAAAATATTTCAGTCTTACGAAATTAGAGTTTTCTAGGGGCTACCGTCTCATGGATGCTAATAACTTAGCACATATCCATGTGTCACTATATCCATATATTTGTAAATTTTATATATTTTATTCAAGGGCTAAAGAAGCATGGAAGGTTTAGAAGTTAGGTATTAAGATACTAAGTGAATAGATGAATGTGAGAAAATGGAGTGAAGCTTTTGGATTTTTGGTATTATATTTTTGCTTTATTTGTTATTAGAGTGGTTATGCAAGTTACAAGTATTTTATTTTATGTTATTTTTTTCTCCTTAAAACAAAGTTTAGTAGGAAATTTAACTATTTGGGTGGAGAGGTGTTTTCCGATTTAGTAGGATAGATATATTATAATTTATGGTTTAATATTTTAAAAATATTAAAATAAAATTAAACAGTAAATTAATTAATTATTAATTATATGAAGTAAGATTATTTTAATTTAAATTTGCTAAATTCTCGATTAGGAATCAAATATCTTGAGATGCAAATTTTTTTAAATTGAAAACAGATTTAATCTTTTTTATGATTTGGTAGATCTAAGTTAAGATGAATCTAAGTTGATTTTATAAGATTTAGAATCCCACTCTGAATTCATTTCTCTTAATTCCAATTTGTTAAATTCTCCACTTTATTACACTATAATTTTGAATTTATTAAAGATATATAAATTATATGTAAGTCAATATAAAATTCAATTTTTAATATATACTTATTAATTTTTATTGATTTATTTTTTGATCAATATGTTATTGGTAACATTACTCTATATCATACTAAAAACAATGTTTTTATTAAATTTATTTAAATCATAACATTATAATTTTTTTTCACTTGCTGGTTCACGGATACCCTGGTTAGTGGGTAGCCGCTACGTCCAAGGGTTTAAATCTCTGAGTGGACGCCACCCGAAGGGCATCAACACCCCTCCACTCACCCAAAGGGCATCAACGCCACCCGAAGGGCATCAACACCCCTCCACTCACCCAAAGGGCATCAACACCCCTCGGTTTAAACCTCTGAGGGGTTTAAATCTCTGAGTGGACGCCACCCAAAGGGCATCAACACCCCTCGGCCTATTTACTGGCCTAACCCCAAGAGCTTTCGGGATTCGACCCTGTGACCTCCCATTGGCGAGGCACTTGATTTGACCGATTGAGCTAACTCTTGAGGCTATCCTAACATTATAATTATTTAAACATAAAATATATTTAATTAAATTTATTCAAATTTATACTACTATAATTCTTTAAATATCAAATCCACTTAAATTACACTCTACCCTTTTAATTAAAAAATTGAAAAGTGCTTAAATATATTATTTTTTTGTTACATTGATTTTCACAGAACTCTAAATTCTATAGCATGCAACAAACTATAAAGTATGTTAATTCGCATACATAAAACAAACACAAAACCAGCTCACTCTTCAATTGAATGAATATATTGAAAAACTCAAAAATATTTTTAACCCCCTTCACCTAATATGATTTTCCAAAATTTTAACTCTGGCTTTCAACTCCCCATTGGCTCACTTCGATTGTGGGTTTTACGTGAGAGTGTTAAACCTTGCTCGGATAGAAACCTCGTTCCCAACTTCTGTTGAAAGGCCGCAGACAATTTCCATGTAGATTGTTCTTGGTAATATTATTGAAGCTGGGGCTGAAGATTTTGAGTTGAAAATACAATGGATAATATATAAGTACAGGGTTACGAGTCAGAACTGTTGATCCCGTGAAATGGGCGGAGTATCCAGTCATAAACCATTCAAAAAAGCTATGGCGGCCAATAATATTAAAATGGCATGAAGATTTTGAGTTGAAAATACAATGGATAATATATAAGTACAGGGTTACGAGTCAGAACTGTTAATGCCGTGAAATGGGCGGAGTACCAAGTTATAAACCATTAAAAAAAGCTATGGCTGCCATTAATATTAAAATGGCATGAAGATTTTGAGTTGAAAATACAATGGATAATATATAAGTACAGGGTTACGAGTCAGAACTGTTTATCCCGTGAAATGGGCGGAGTACCAAGTTATAAACCATTCACAAAAGCTATGGCAGCCCATTAATTTTAGCTGCTAATCTTTGAAGGTTGTTCCCTTTAGTGTGCCCATGCTTCCTCCATTTAAACCATGTTTAAGTAAAAGTATATGAATTGCAGTTTGTAAGATGAAATATTATTTATATATCTATATATAATATATTGAAATGTGTGGCTAATTATATTAAAGCTATTATTGAAATTTTTTCTTTCACAAAAAATGTTGTGGAGGTTATGTTAGTGTTATTCAATATATATATATGTATAAGATGTGAATCTAGTTTAAGTTAATACAATATTAAATGCTGAGTTACATTTAAAATTTAATAGAAATTATAAATTAATTTTTAAATGATTTTGTTAAAAAAATGATTTCAAGAAATAGAGAATAAAGGGAGTATTGAAAGTTATTTTCTATTAATTATATAGAATAACAATATTAAAAAAAAGTCCAACAATATAAAAAAATAAAATCATTTACTAAGTTAATAATAAAAAAGTTAAATTAAAATCGAGATGAAAAAAAAAAAAATTATTAAATAATAAAAAAATATAATAATATTTTTAAATTAAAATGTAATTAATAAAATTGTAAAAATCCATTGTGATAAATAGATAATACTATATTATCATATTTAAAATATAAATTATTAAACTAAAATAAAAAATATATTTTAGTTGTATTATTGAAAAGGAGAATACATGACAAGAAAAAGTATTAAGTACCTGGGATTTAAAAGCATCATGTTTCAAAATGA
Organism: Pinus taeda; assembly: GCA_000404065.3. Classification (NCBI taxonomy): domain Eukaryota; kingdom Viridiplantae; phylum Streptophyta; class Pinopsida; order Pinales; family Pinaceae; genus Pinus; species Pinus taeda. The sequence continues at coordinate 3,150 of APFE030523759.1, read as the reverse complement.
ATTGTCAATAATTATCTATAAAGTAGTTGTGAATGTATTGTTTATGGTAAATTAAAAAAACATGTAACATTTCAAAGTTTATAAAACATATTCGCAAAGAAATTTCTAATATTATCAACATAACTATAGACAAATGACAAAAATAGTCCAATCATAAATAGAGCTTTACTTTCTCCTAGTTACTAATTTTGAAACCTTATGAGCACTAAGCTCTAAGAACATATTATGTTAGCAAAAATGTATTTCTTAGTCAAGCCAAACAACACTATTTTGCATAAACTTAATTTGTACCATAATCCACCACCACTCCCCCACTCTCTCCAAGTTTCTAAGTAAACTCATTGTCACTAATTGTCCTCACCTTGTGATTAGCTCTATGAATGAGGTAATCCCTAGCATTTGAGAGGGTTACCAATTAGAAATGGGTGAAGACCATGGATGCAATTGTAAGAGGAGAGATATAAAGATTGTGAACTATGAGGAGCCATCATTTCTTCTCCCTTATATCTTGTTCTTGATTTTAAAATTTTATAAATGAGTGCAACTATTTTTTCTTTTCATTATCATATTAAATTAAAGAGTATAAAATAATACACAATGATATATTGTATTTTCAATAGATTTAATGTTTTTACATCAAAACTAATGTAGAAAATTAGCAAGCTATATTATCCCATATCTATAATATTTATAATGGTGTTCAAAACCACCATATACTACTTTAATGATACCATAAATACAACTTAATGATTCATGCAATTATAAAAAAATTCTATGGTACCTATTTTGTTACTACAACAACTACCAAGACTACCCTTTACAGGTCATATGATTACAATAGATATATTGTACCTATTGATTACAATAGATATATTGATATTACATTATTACACTCATTATAAATTCCCCATGAAATTGAAACAATTACCTAATATATGCATGTGCCTTAACATTCAAATGCATTTTTGTACCATATAACATATATTTTCCAATTGAGACTTTTCCACTATGGAAAAAATGATCTTCTTGTTGGGACTATAAATTTCCTCAAACTCCACCAGATCCCCACAACAAATTAACCTTACATGTGGACATTCTTATTATATTCCTTCATTGTTTATTAAGTGGGATTAAGAAAATTTATATTAAGTGGGAATTAATATAATGTCCCTTCCTTAGTCCTAAGGGAATCTTAAGTGGGGATGCAATTGTATAATATTCAATTTGGTCTTATTACCATTAATAATAATAATAATAATAATGTATACATGAGATATGACAAAAAAGTCCCAAAATCTTCTCGTATTGCAATATATATTGGGGATAACTTAGTGGAATTTTTTTCCTAAGTAGAATGTCTAAAGACTTCAACATTTTGAACTTCGAAGAAAAAGTTCATCGTCAAGAGATAAACATATTTTTCCAAAAATAAATATGTTTTTCATTGCAAAAATCATGTACAAGCAAGGTTGGCTCTCATTCTTCTTCAATTTGCTTAAGGGGCCAAAATATAAAGAGAGTTGAAAACATTAAAATTAATTCTATCTTAGATGATAATTTTGGTGGTGTCCTTGATTTTTAACACACTCTATTTATGTGCTTTTCAATTTTCATTGTCACTATTGTGTGTACCTTGTTATTATTATCAATAGAAGTAATTATGTCTAATTTATGAAAACAAATATGGTGTTTTGTCATGTCCAAGTTCCTAACTAGAGTAGGGTTATTTATATGATTCTACATAATCATTGTTTTTTGTTTTCATTTATCCAAATATTGACTAACCTACTTGTCTCCTCAATATATTATCTTTTCATAAGCACAAGGGATTACATACACATTATGTAGATATATAAACAAGAATATATACCAACATATTATCAACACACACACACAAACACACCTAGAATCAAAACCGACTGAGTTCAAAACAATTTTAGAAAAGAAAATAGACCACAAACCCAAGTGGATATGAGTTGTGGTGACTATGCATAGGTTCTAATGAGCCAAATCTAAGTTTTATCCAAGCTCTAGGCCCAAAATTTTGCAGAAAAACCCAAAATAAAGGGGCTAATTTCTCTAGAAAATCCAAAATACAGCTTCAACACTCTAGTTATGACAAGTTTGAGCATTTAAATGCTCTAAGAATCTTTCCTTAGAGCATAGGAAAGAGTTTTAACACTTTTTCAACATTGTAGAAAAGTGTTGATTAGGGTTTTTAGTCAAAATCTCAAGTCTTAAGAAAAAAAATTAGACCTAACTCTTACATAATCCCTAAATGCAACCCAAAAATAGAAAAAATAAAAAGTGACAAATAATTAATTGATCAGAGAGTAAAAAAAATATAACAAATAACTAAATCTTAACAAATTCACTCTCCAATGGAGTTTCCGTTTTTGTTTTCTCGGATTTTTCCCCTATTTCTTGAGAGTCTATCTCATAAGCATGCCCATTAACCTATGATAGATACTAGAAGCTATCAAATTATTAACCCCTGTCAGGCCAAGCAATAACTCCATTAAGCAAAAATTGATTCGTGTTTTATTATTCCATCAGGTAGATCTATTATACATGAGGGAGAGACTATTTAGTTCATCTCCCGATGACTGTTCATATTTCTCATTTATTTATTTACATATATTTATCCAATCACAAGGATTAGGTGTCAACATTCCCCCCCTAAATCTGAAGGGATGTTGGTGAGTCCAAGCAACATTCTGAATCGTTCAAGCTTTTCTCTTCCAAGCACTTTGGTGAAGATGTCTGCAATTTGCTCATTTGTGGAACAATGATGGAGATGGATTGTTTTGGCATCAACATGATGTCGAATCAGATGATATTTAGTATTGATGTGCTTCGTTCGATCATGGAACTTTGGGTTCTTGGTCAACTTTATTACAAAGGTATTGTCAATCATGAGTGGAGTTGATTGTACTTGTTTTACCTGCAAATATTCAAGAATTTTCCTGAGCCACACAATTTCTTTTGCTGCTTCAGCTACTGCCACGTATTCTACTTCTGTTGTAGAATCTGCTGGAACTGATTGTTTGCGTGATCTCCAGGACACAGCTCCTGATCCAAGACTCATAGCATATCCTGAAGTTGATACCCCAGTTTCTTTGTCTCCATCGAAGTCTGAATCAGAGTATC
>APFE030523756.1:4054-23564 GCA_000404065.3 Pinus taeda | reverse complement strand
TTATGAGGAAACTTTTGCCCCCACAGCAAAATGGGCCACCATCCGGACACTCTTTGCACTAGCAGCTCAGAACGGTTGGAAAGTCCATCAAATGGATGTAAAAACTACCTTCTTGAGTGGAGATCTAAAAGAGAATTTTTTTATGTCCCAGCCTGAAGGATTTGCTGTGAAAGGACATGAACATAAAGTATGCAAACTCGTGAAGTCCTTGTATGGCCTCAAACAAGCATCGCGAACCTGGTATGAAAAACTAACTGAGCATCTTCTGAAACTCAATTTCAATCATTTTGATCTTGATGTTGCAACTTTATTTTTCAATAAAGTTGGAAAAACAGTTGTATATCTTGTGGTATATGTAGATGATCTTTTAATGACAAGGAACAATGAAAGCTACATTGCATCCATAAAGAAGGAATTGGGGAAAAGTTTTGAAATGACTGATTTGGGCTATGTTCATTACTATCTTGGCATTGAAGTAACCCAACATCCAAAATCCATATTTCTTTCTCAAAATAAAGACATTTGAGATTTTTTGAACAGGTTTGGCATGACAGAGTGCAATCCTCTTACTACTCCAATGGAACAAAACTTAAAGCTCACATCTATTGAAGGAAAGGAATTTGGATGCAACAAAGTATAGACAGCTTGTAGGAAGTCTCAATTACCTAACTACTACCAGACCACACATTTCATTCGCTGATGGAATCCTCTCCAGGTTTATGCAAAAGCCTTATGAGGGACATTGGTCTGCTGCAAAAAGAGTTCTAAAGTACTTGAAGGGAACTCAAGACTTTGGAATCAAGTACACACAGGTGGATGACTTCAGTTTGATCGGATACTCTGATTCAGACTTCGATGGAGACAAAGAAACTGGGGTATCTACTTCAGGATATGCTATGAGTCTTAGATTAGGAGCTGTCTCCTAGAGATCACGCAAACAATCAGTTCTAGCAAATTCCACAACAGAAGCAGAATACATGGCAGCAACTGAAGCAACAAAAGAAATTGTGTGGCTCAGGAAAATTCTTGAAGATTTGCAGGTAAAATAAGTACAATCAACTCCACTCATGATTAACAACACCTTTGCAATAAAGTTGGCCAAGAACCCAAAGTTCCATGATCGAACAAAGCACATCAATACTAAATATCATCTAATCCGACATCATGTTAGGCCAAAACAATCCATCTCCGTCATTGTTCCACAAATGAGCAAATCGTAGACATCTTCACCAAAGCGCTTGGAAGAGAAAAGCTTGAAAGATTCAGAACGATGCTTCGACTCACCAACATCCCTTCAGATTAAGGGTGGGAATGTTGACACCTAATCCTCATGATTGGGTGAATTCGTGTAAATAATTAAATTAGGAATGTGAACAGTCATCAGGAGATGAACTGAACAGTCACACCTTTTTGTATATAACAGTAACATACCTGATGGAATAATACGAATCAATTTTTATGCCTAATGGAGTTACTTCCTGGCCTGACACTTTTCTTTCCTCTTCTTCTAAATTCATTGATAGTTCTTCTTGTGCACCCTCTTTCTGCAAATCTGATTTTAGTTTTAAGGAAAACATTCTATTGTTTGTTATCTAAACCTTTGAAATCAATTGTCTGCTTGGAGGTCTATCCAAAATTGTGCATACATTATTTTTGAAGAAGACATTGTAGCCCTTTTGCATGAGCTGTCCAATGCTTATGAGATTATGCTTCAGACCGAGGACAAAGTAAACATCTGATATGTACTTCTTCTCCCCCTTCTTTGTTAAGATATTAACTCTTCCTTTTCACATGATAGAATCTTTGCTATCAGTCCTTAATGTCACTTCAGATTTCACATTTTCATCTAGATTGGAAAACATTTCTATGTTTCCTGACATGTGGTTGCTACACCCTAAATCTAGATACCATATATCACCCTGTTTTTCTTGTGCTACATTACAAGCTAAAAGCATGCTATCATGGTTCTGATTTTCTTTTGTGAAATTTACACTTGGTTTGTTATTAATGTCATATTGCTTCTTTCTACATTCATTTGCATAATGACCATACTTCTTACAGTGATGCCATTGGACTTGAGATTTATCATACCTTTGAACTTGTGCTTTATTTTGGCTTGAGCCTTGACTTGCATTTTGATTGCTGCCTCTTCCACTTGAGCTTGAAGGGCTGCTTTTTGCACTTCTATGTGGGGTTTTTCTTCTTCCTCTAGCATATGATCTTCCTATGCCTCGACCTTGACCAAATGAGATTCGTGTATTGAAGACATGCTCCAATGATGAGCTTGTTGCTCTATTCAATCTATGTTCATGAGAAATCAGTGATGCATTAATCTCATCCACTGAAAAATGTAAGAGATCTTTTTTATCTTATATGGCTACAACAATGGCATTAAACCTTGCTAGCAAACTTCTCAAGACTTTCTCAACTATTCTTTTTTCCTCAAGTGTCTCACCATGATACCCGATTTGAGTAACCAAACCACTTACATGTGTAAAAAACGAGTCTACATTCTCATACTCTTTCATACAAAGTGTTTCAAAATCTCTCCTCAACATTTGCAGCTTTGTTGTCTTGACTTTTGCCATGCCTTGGTATGCTGTTTGGAGGGTGTTCCATGCTTGCTTGGACTTTGTTGTTGTTGCAACCCTTGGAAAAATACTTTTATGAACTGCTTGGAAAATATAGAACAAGGCTTTTGAATCATTCTTCATGTTGTCCCTTAACAAATCTATTTTTGAGATAAGGCATTGTATGTTGCTGCATCTGGTTCTTGAAAGCCATTCTCCACCAAATCCCAAATGTCTTGAGAATAAAAGAGGGCCTTCATTGTAATAGCCCAATAATGATAATTTTTGTCATTAAACTGAGGTATTTAAGGATTAGTCAAGCTTGTGCTTGATATTTCCATTTCTGAGTGTAAGAAAAAAAAAATCTACTTGGTGGTAAATATGCTCAAAAAATTCTGCCCTCAACACAATTTTAACTGCTAGTAAAAACACTTGTATTTACACTAATAGAGTTTAAGCCGCTCTGATACCATGTTAGAAAAATTGAAGAATTTAATTTATGTGGAGAGAATTTACGCAGAGAGGCAAAGGGCTATGACATTCGCAACGCTGATTTAGTGCATGTTAGAAAAGTTGAAGAATTTAATTTACATGGAAAGACCGAGGACTATGACATGGACGCTTATAGAATTTACGTGGAAAAGCAGAGGGCTATGATATCGACACTTGTATTTACACTAACAGAGTTTAATACACTATGATACCATGTTGGAAAAGTTGAAGAATTTAATTTATGTGGAGAGATTTTACGGGGAGAGGTAGAGGGCTATGACACAGACGCCCATGTTAGAAAAGTTGAATTTTACGTGGAGAGAATTTACGTGGAAAGGCAGAGGACTATGACACAGACGCTGATAGAATTTATGTGTAAAGGCAGAGGGCTATGATATCAACACTGATTTCACGCAGCTAGATTTCGACTCTGATAGAATTTATGTGGAAAGGCAGAGGGCTATGACATCGATGCTGATTTTGCGCAGCTTGATTTTTCCCACCGCACAGGTGGAGCTATTATAGAGAATTAATAATACAAAATTCACTCATGGCAAAAAAAGAGAGTAAAAAAAGTAAGGTTGGAGCAACACAAATAAAAACTTAGGATTGAATTTTAAATCATGAAAATTACATTCACATGAGGTTGCTGCTCATTCACCAAGTAAAACAAAAGTTTTACACTTCAGTAATGGTTGTTTTCATGTGCCTACCAAAATTTCTCCACCATTTTCTCCTCATAGACTCTCACTCTCTTTTTCTTTGATCTCTCCTACATTCTCCTACTAGCAAAATGACTTGTACATTCATTTTTAACTCAACATACAATTTTACATTTAATTCATGACAGAGCAAAATAATTAATATGATGTTGTTGTTGAGTGTGATCAAAATTGCGCAGGTGTTTGTGGAGTGTAGGTGTTTGTGGAGTGTGGGTAATAGTCATTGAATAAATGCTTGCCCATATCTATTTATCAAAATACATTAAATGCTTTAAATTCCTTGTTGTCTTTTGGAATGGTTCGCCCGTGACTTCAACCCTTCCATCTTCAAACAAAGACACACCCTGCAAAATACTTCTGACAAATATAGTTGCTATCTGAGTGTTTATTTCAGTGGTTGGGATTATTATTTTCGACAAAAAGAGTCCCACATTTTGCAGAAGAAACTCCCATCTTCCTTGGTGCATTTGGTGTTTGAAATTAATGGACATAACCATTAATTATCAAGATCAACAGAGCTTGAAAGGTCAATAGAATCCTCCGTTCTTCCATTGTAATAATGTATTTCTCCTCTGCAATTGAAATTTGGCAGATTAAAACCAATTCAATTATTCGCTAGAAGAATGAATTTCCTCTCGAATCTCTTCCACACTAGCACTAGGAGACTCAGAATGTATATATGGTCGTTCTCAATTCTTGGCTAGAAGTATTGATTGCCCTTGAAATCTCTTGCACAGTAACACTAGGAGACCTATAATGTATGTATAGGTAGTTGTGCATGGGGAAAGACTGGTTGCACATGGCTCAGCTGAGGTGTAATGTTTGGATTTAGAAAGATATAAGCATGTGAAATGCGTGAGTGCCATAAACAGCCAACGTTGACAACTTTTATATATTCTACATTTTAATATTTGTGAGGATCGGTAAACAGCCAGTGACTTGTCCGTGTTTTGCGAGCGTTTGCCTGAGTCGCCTCAGCGCTTCTGTAAAATAAAGTTTCTCCACAAATACAAAGAAACTACAGACTGGAGGGCTGCGAAACCTGTGAATTGATATGTGTGGTAGGCCCCGTGACGGATACCAAACTTGAGAATTAATAAATGCTGTGGGCTTTGCACCTAGACGTGTTCCCTGTTACTATTATTTGGTATGGTATTTTGGCAAAGAGCAAAGAGATTTTGAAAAGAAGGAAAAGATCAAAGATGAGTTGCATAAACGTGTTAGCTCAAAAACATTTGAACGTTATTATTACTTAGGACCTTCCAGAGAAAATGACATGATGTGGATTTTTTCATTTGAAATTTGGATTAGCCAACTAGACAAAGAAGAATTTTATGGTTTTCAGAAATTGATGTGGTTGTCTGGAACTGTCTTTAGCCATTAAAAAGATGTATATAAAAAATGCCTCTAGAAAATTGTGGAGTGATAGAATTAAATTTCAATGTGATTTAATTTGTGAAACTCTTCCCTCGCGAAAATGGCAGACCCGAGGGAAAAGATAAAAGTGACTTCGGATTGATTGATTAATTATCAATATTAACATCTGGGTAAGAATCTTACCTTGATTTGGTTAATTTTAGTTATATTTTTATTTTTTAAATTTGATTATGAAAGTGTTTGAATTGTGTTTTTTATATTAAAAAAAAATAATGTTATAAAAAAAATTTGAAACACTCAATTTCTTAAAACTTAATTCAAATTTCCAAAAAATTTTACTAAATTTTATCAAAATAATATTAAAAATTCTTAAACAAAAACATAACCCTAAACTACCAATTTGGTAATGACAGAGATATCTCCTTAAAACGACTAGTTTCTCATTTATGACAATGGGTTAGTCTAACATGAATTTTTTCTAGCGTTCTTTGCTGTAACTTGCAAATTTTCACACCAGGAAAGCCACATATGATGACATAAGAAAAACAAGTGGTATTTTGTCCCTCAGATATCGCCAATGGATTTCACTTCTATCATCAAATTTAAGTAAACTGCTTTGGTTAAACCCGTCTGTCATGCTGTTAAAACAGTTGAATTGATAGTTAAGAATAGTTTCCAAATTTCAATGCTAACCAAGTAAATCAAAGCAAGAAGAAATTGTTTGTCTAGCATGTAATAGAGTGGTCTCTCCAATCTAGTGGATGAGAAGCTTCGTGATCTAGTAACTTCCAGAGCGGCGAGCTGGAGGTTGTTCGGCATAGATGAGGTTGAGTTCTCACCTCTTCGTCTTATCCCTATGAGCTACCTCCTTGGGATGAGGGCCTACTCCTATCTTTGGAGAGATCATAACTCCCTTTCCCAACCTATATATTCATCCTCTCCCATTCCCAAATGGTTGGTCTTTGTCTATTTGCACCCTTATGCTCAGATTGTGCCTATATGCTACTCATTTGGCTCGGAGAATGAGTGCTTGGAGAGCTTAGCTTGGACTTGGACATTCATTCAAGGAGAGCCTATTGACATCAAGGCTTGGTTGTATGCTTCCTCTATTCTATTAATATACAACTGTTGGTTCATTTTCCATAAATGTGTATGTTCATGTATCATTTATCTTAACACTCATTGATATGTTAGGTAGGTTACTTTTGATTATGCTATTTGTATTTGCATGCCTTGTTGTGTCCTGATCTCTTGTGCAGGTACATAAATGCTGCGAGTAGTAGGAACAAGCCCGTGATGCAAGTGATTCAATATCTTTAACAAAGGACATCTTGATAGCATCAGAATGATGTAGGCCATCTTCTTCGTCTCTCTTATCAATTGTAACTTAGGAAAGTGTCTAGTAGATTATCATGTAGGTTGCTAGTCCCATTCATTGGGCTAAAGGGATCATCTATGTTCACAGAGAGGATTTACCTATACAATAGGGTACTTTCTAAAGGGGAAAATAAGGCTTCATGTTTTCATTTTTAGTTTTTAGAAAAAATAAATAAATAAAGAGAATATAGTTAGCATCTTGTGATCTTCTCCTAAAAGCAGGTTCAAAAGTCCCCTTACAGTCTCCTTGGTAACCAATTTGTTAGGTGACTAGCAAGGGATGCCAAAACACTAATGCCCCCTTCCATAGTAACCACTTTTGAAACATTTGCACTGATTGATAAATTTGCTATGACCTGCATAAAAAAAAATACAATTCACTCGCGGACAACGTAATTGAGCCTTTTAACATGTAATTGGAGAAATGACCAACCAAGCTGACTCTCCAACTTCACACAACTAACAAGTGCCACTAATAGCAATGATTGGTTTCACATAATCATCCATGGACAAGTAAATTAAGAAAGCTATGCAAAATGCAAAGTAAACATAGACCAACTCCTATAAATTGGGAAAGTTGGTTTCACAGAATCACTAATGAGCAAGTAAAATTGAGAAAGTTATGCAAAGTGTAAGGTATCTTTGATGCTTCTAACTGTACCCTTATCGACGTGGCTTTGCGAGATCCAAAAAAACCCTAATCTTTCAGCCATGCATTATAGTTTCTGCCCTAGAAGGATTGACGGTTGTAGTCTCATCATCAATCATCAAAAATATCATAAGTGCAAGGGTTTCTCTCAACAACTTAACACTCACAAAATATTTAAGCCCTACAAAAACAACAACAAAAAATCTACATCTCGGGTTATATTCTTGCGTAATACATCCAATGCAACCAATTTCACAAAAATGACCCTAAGTTGTGAATTTGATGTCAACTTGATGTTCCCAAAACCTGCCATGCACAAAACCCTAAGAGGCACTACATTTCCAACCACATCGTCAGCATTCATGCAATTGAAGAAACCAAGATCTAAATGAACACGACAATGATTGACAAGTACTCTGATTCCAAACTCCTCCACATCCCTCAACCCCAGCAGCTAGAGCCGCTTAAGCCATGGGTAGCATAAGGCCACAACTCTTATCACATTGCTCATGCTTTTGTTGTAGAAATTGTTAAAATAGGCTAATTACTCCCACATGAGGAGTTGGCTATAATTACAGAGTTAGTTAACTAAGTGTTGAGTCAAGTCGAGTTAATTCAGAGTCAAATTTAGTGTGTGGTTACATGTCAAGTTATTTTAAGCGAGTCACTAGTTGGAAAAGGTTAAATACCCTTCATCAGGTTCGTTGTAATCATCAAGTTTTTGTGTGATCAATAGAAGGGTTGCAGCGTGTGTGTTTTGTGTGTGAACTTTTTGTTTAAGCTCCTCTGCGTTTCCAACAAATTGGTATCAGAGCCGAGGAAGGATCACAAAATCCATGGAGCTAGTGGAGCCAGTCAAGAAGAGGGGCAAGTAAAAAAAAATTGGTGATTTTTGCAAAATTGTTGTATATATATATATATATATCAATGCTCCTCTGCCCCCTCCCTAACCTACGTTGAAGGAGGCAAACTTACGATTGTTTGACTTTTTGCCAATGCAATGCTATTCAAACTTTGTTTGAACGAGTGACAGGGTCAACCAATTATGTGGGTTGTCCTTTTATTTTTTTTCAAACAAAACGTGACATATTCCAAGAGGTTGTTCATAAAGAGGCTTTATAATAAACTTTTATAATATTCCAAGAGGTTCATAAAGAGACTTTACAATAGATTTTTATAATTTTTTTTTTTTTTTTAAAATATTTTTATAGATTATTTTGGAAGTATTTGAAAAAGGTGTTTGTTAAAGAGACTTTAAAAAATTTTTTTTTTTTTTTTTAAAGAGGCTTTGAAAAGTTTATAAAAGGAAGAATTTAGGGTTTTATGATTTGACGAGAATATTTTGAAGAAAGATGGCATTTTAAAATTTCCAATCCCAATTTCCACCGTTTATAGGGAAGAATTATGATGTGTGGGCCATTAAGATGGTGATCACTTTGCAGGTTCATGATGTTTAGGATTATGTCCAGTTTGGGTTTTCAGAACCTAAAAATGAAGAAGAAGAACTATCGCTCACTAATGCAAAGAGGGAACTATGGAAGAAAGACAAAAAGAAGAATGGACAAGAGTTGCAACTTATCCAGCAGGGAGTGGACTGAGTAGTGCTACCTAATATTATAATCATGTATTCACCAAAGACAACATGGGATACCTTGGTGAAAATCTATAAAGATATGGCCAAAGTCAATATTGTTAAGTTGCATAATAGTAGGAGAGATCTTGGAAGTCTGCAGATGAAGGAGACAGAGGACATCGATTCTTTGGTGAATCAAGTCATCACTGTAGTGAGTCAGTTAAAAATTTATAGTGAGGAAATTAAAGATCAAGCAATGGTTGAGAAGGTCCTCAAATATTTTTCTACCAAATTTGATGTTGTGGTAGCATCCATAGAAACATCCAAGGATTTGACATCAATGACAGTGGATGAGTTGATGGGATCGCTTCTATCACATGAGGCAAGAATAGACATAAATAAGGATTCCACTTTAGAAACTGCTTTCAAAAGTTAGGTTTCTATTTCAAGAGACAGAGCTCGAGGAAAAATTAAATCGAGAGGAAAAGGACGAGGCGAAAGACATGTTGGTAAGAGAGATGGTCGAGAAGAGCATAAACATGAAAGTGAAAGAAACAACAGAAGCTTCAACAATAATCAAAGAGTTGATAAATCAAAGGTGAGATGTTATTATTGCAATAAATTTGGTCACTGTGCCGTGATTGCAGGAAGATGATAGCTGATCAAGGGAACCAGAGTGCTAATGTCACTACAGAGAGTACTAACTCCATGTTCCTAGCTTTCCATAACATGCATGAATCTTATGATAATGTGTGACTTTGGGATAGTGGTTACATTAACCACACAACAGACAACAAGAATTTGGTTGCAAATTTGAATGAATCTGTGAAGACAAAGGTAAAATTTGGGACTAACAAGACTTTAGATGTAGATAGAAAAGGAGTGGTCGACATTTTGACCAAGCAGGGGGAGCTGAAGACAATCTCTAAGGTATATTATGTCCCTGGCATTAAACATAATTTGATAAGTGTTGGTCAATTGACACAGGAGGGATACAAAGTTACCTTTCAAGGACAAGAATGTGTTGTATGACAAGCGTCCAAGCAAGAAACTGATAGTAAAGGTGAATATGATGAGGAACAAACTCTTCCTCTAGCCATGAATTGTAGTGATCACATCAGTTCATTTACAATTGCATGTTCTAATGATTATTGGTTATGGCACTTTCAGTTCGGACACTTGCACTTTTCTAGTTTAAGATTGTTGCAACAGAAACAAATTGTCAGAGAATTACCTCCCATCAAAGAACCTACTAGTACTTGTGAGTGTTGCATCTTGGGAAAGTAACACCATGAAAGTTTTCCAAAGGGAGTTGAATACATAGCAAAGAAAACTCCTGAGCTAGTGAATACAGAATTGTGTGGACCTATGAGGACACAGTCGATTGGTGGAAGTTGTTACTTCCTCACTTTCATTGATGACTATAGTAGAAAGACTTGGGTTTACTTGTTGAAGCAGAAATCTGAAAATTTTGTAAAGTTCAAAGAATTCAAGGCCTTAGTAGAGAACCAAAGTGATTGACAGATCAAGATATTGATGAAAGATCAAGGTATTGAGAATATGATTCGAAGGCATTCCATGATTACTGTAAACAACATGGAATCAGAAGACAGTTTACAAACAGGTACGCACTGAATCAGAATCAAGAATGGATTTTGCAGAAGCAACATTGAGCCTACCTTGTACACAAAGGTAAATGAGCATGGACAGATTTTGATTGTTTGCTTATATGTTGATGACGTGGTTTATACAGGTGATTTTGAATTGGATGAATTTAAAGAAACCATGATGAAATAATTTGAGATGAAAAATCTCAAACTTATGAAATATTTTCTTGGCATAGAAGTTGAGCAATCTAAAAAAATGAATTTTTATTTCTCAAAATAAATATGCTAGAGATTTGCTAAAAATATTCAGGATGGAGAATTGCAAACTTGTCCCTACACTAGTTGCAACAGGTACAAAGTTAAGCAAGGATGATGAAGGATCAGATGTCAATCCAAATCTATTCAAAAGATTGATTGGAAGCCTCATATATCTGATAACTATAAGACCGTATATTATGTAAGGAGTGAATTTGATTTCCAGATTTATAGAGACTCCAAAATACACACATTGGAGTGGAGGAAAAAGAATTTTGAGATACATACGAGGAACTAGAGATTGTGGCATAATGTATGCAAGCACAATGAAGAATGATTTGATTGGATACATAGACATTGATTTTGCAGACAGTTTGGATGATAGAAAGAGCACTTACGGTTATGTATTCCATCTTGGTTCAGGTGTGATAGCATGGACATCTAAGAAGCAACCTATTGTGACACTTTTGCGAGTAGAAGCAAAATATGTAGCAACAACATCAACAACATGTCAAGTGGTATGGTTAAGAAGAGTATTTGATGGGCTCAACCAAACACAAGAAGGATCAACAACAATATATTGTGACAACACCTCAACGATTGCACTATCTAAAAATAATGTGCATCATCAAAAGAAAAATCATATTGATACTAGATATCACTTTATTAGAGAACTTGTGAGAAATGGAAAAGTTCACTTTATAAATCTAGTGATCAATTGACTGATATATTTACTAAGTCGTTAGCAAAAGATGTGTTTGAGTTTCATAAAATAAACTTAGGTGTTGTAAACCTAGCTGAGACATAGACTAGTAGGCATGTTTTAGTTTTCATGAGTCATGTCCTAGTTCAGCGGTCGTAATTAAGAGGGAGTTTTAAAATAAGATAATTACTCCCGCATGAAGAGTTGGCTAAAATTAGAGAGTAATTTAACTGAGTGTTGAGAAGGTCGAGTTAGTCATAGTCGAATTTAGTGTGTGGTTGCATGTCAAGTTATTTTAGGCGAGTCACTAGTTGGAAAAGGTTAAATACCCTTCACAAGGTTCATTGTAATCATCAAGTTGTTTTGTGATCAATAGAAGAGTCATAACTTGTGCGTTTTGTGTTTAAACTCCTCTGCCTTTCCAACAGAAATTTGGCCCTAACTACATGCTCTCCAACCATTGCTGGCAGGTCATCAACATGGAAAGCAACACAATTTGTCTATATTCATCTCCCAAATTCCTTTACCTCTAGGTTTATGACCATGTTCCTTACACTAGCTCCTTGGAGCTGTATGCTCCACCATTGGTTGCATCGCTTCGCAAGAGAAGACACAATGGTAGAGTTCAGATTATGTGCCCTGATGTCAAGTGAAGTTCACAAGCATGATAGAGTGCCTAAAAACCTCCATGCTGCAAACAAAAGCAAGGCTCCTGCTCCTCCTCTTTCACAAGGTAGACAATGGTCTCTTTACTAACACACTATGTAACATCCACATTAGCGTGAAAGGTTTTTCCATAAACCCTTAGATTCATTGAGTTTATTTGCTTCTCTTTTTCAAAATTTTGCAAAACCAAATTGTCTTAACTTTTTACTCTTTTACTCAAAGTATATTAATTTTTAACTTTCCCACCATTAAAATAATTTTATTTTTAATTAAAAATTATTTTCGTCTTATGGAGTAGTGATTCCTTCCATGTACTTTTCACTTTAAAAACCATTGCTCTTTACTAACACGCTATGTAACATCCACATTAGTGTGAAAGGTTTTTCTCTAAACCTTGGATTCAAAATTTGCCACAATCCGAATTGTCTTTACTTTACTCTTTTACCGAAAGTAGATTAATTTTTAACTTTCCCCCCATTAAAAAGTTTTAATTTTAGTTAAGGAATATTTTCGTCTTAAAAATATGTCTTAAATTATTCTAAGGTGCACGCCATGTAACATCCACATTAGCGTAAGAGGTTTTTATCTAAACCCTTGGATTCAATGGGTTTATTTGCCTTCCCTTTTTCAAAATTTTGCCCCGACCCGAATTGGCTTAACTTTACTCTTTTACCAAATTATATTAATTTTTAACTTTCCCACAATTAAAATAGTTTTAATTTTAATTAAAGATTATTTTCGTTTTAAAAATGTTTTAAATTATTCTAGGGTGTAGTAGTGATTCCTTCCATGTACTCTGCACTCTCTAGAAACAATTGTTAGTTTAATCCTCACGTACAACCAAAAATATGTTGGAGTCACGATTGTCATTACACCAAAACCCACAATATGTTGGAGTCACGATTGTCATTACACCAAAACCCGCAGGTGTTAGTAAACAGACACATCACTAGTATTAAGCACATGCCACGAAACACACGAGGAGCGTTGAATTATCCTTCTACACTGCCATTAACGAGGAGCATTGGATTATTCAATTCCCAACAATCTCCCCCCCAACGCGAGCCAGGTGTGTTTCGAACTCGAGATCTTCGGCTCTGATACCACTTGTTGTTCTTCATGCTCCTGAATTTGCTGTTCATTTTCTTGTATTGGTGGTATGTTTTCCTGCTACTCTTCAAACCTGTCAATAACCTTCTTGATCTCCAACTCACCTATAGTCCTCTTAAACATTTCTAGCTCATTAAATATAACATCCCTGCTTCTATTAATTTTATGTTTGAATGGATCCCATAGAAGATAGCCAAAATCTTCATCCGCATATCCCAAAAAAATGCATTTCATAGATTTATCATCTAGCTTAGTTCTATTTTCTTTGGGAATATGTACAAATGTTTCACATCCAAAGATTTTCAAGTGAGAATAATTCAAATTCTTACCAGTCCAAACTTCTTTAGGGATACCACCATCCAAGGATGTAGTTGGAGATATATTTATGAGGTAGCAAGCGGTCCTAACTGCTTCAGCCCAAAAATTCTTCTCCAAATCGGAATTGGACAACATACTTCGCACCTTTTCCATAATTGTGCGATTCATCCTTTCTGCGACACCATTCTGTTGAGGAGTACCAGGCACAGTCTTCTCATGCTTTATGCCAAACCTGTTACAATATTCCTTAAATGCATTTGAGCAATATTCTCCATCATTATCTGTATTTAAACACTTGAGCAATTTGTTAGTCTCTCTTTCAACAACAACATGAAATTTTTGAACTATTCCAAACACTTCACTTCTACGTTTCAGAGGATATGCCCAAACCTCCTTCGATGCATCATCTATAAATGTTACAAGATATGATGCTCCTCCTAATGATTTGATGTTAACATGCCTAAACACATCTGAGTGTACCAATTCTAACACATTTTTCTTTCTATCATGGCCACCTCTAAGGAATGAAACCCTTCTTTGTCTACCATATATACAATGCTCACAAAGATCAAGATTGTAGGATTTCAAACCTGGCAATAAATTTTACCAACAAGAATTTTTAAGCCCTTCTCACTCATGTGACCCAAATGCTTATGCCACAGATCTGCTAAATTTCCTTCTTTTGTGACAACACCCAAATCTGATTTTCCTATCAGTGTCTTCAATGTGTATAATGTTCCTATCTTGGGTTCTTTGGCCATGACCAATGCTCCTTTGCTAATTTTCTAGCCTCATTTTCCAAAGCTTGTGGAATAGCCTTCATCATCCAGTCATCCCATAGAGATTAAACTCATGCACATTTCTGGTACATGCCTGACCTGTTTCAACAATATATCTTATCTATTTTTCATCTTGATCTGGACATCTCCCACTCCAACAATATTGCAAAAATGATTATTCCCAAATGCACTCTACCATAATCACTAGGATTATATGACACAAAACTATCTTTGCATGGGGTTACATTGTGAGATGCCCCAGAGTCAAGGATACAATAAAAGCTACTGCTAGATGTATATACACATCCATCCTCTACTGAAACAGTAAACAACACATCACCATCTGTGGCTACAACAATAGTCTCACCTTCATTTGTTCTGGATGACTTGTGATTTGTACTGGACGATCTTTGATCCTTTTGTCCTTTCTTCCAGAATCGACATTCTTTCTTCATGTGACCATGTTTGCCACAATGAAAGCATATGATCCTTTCTCTCCTTGATTTTGATCGCCCTCTCGATCTTGATTGCCCTTGCCGGCCTCAATCCATTCTCCTACCATGATCAACTAAAGCTAGAGCTTCTCCTCCCTAGTTTTCCGCAATTGACTTGCGTCGTAGTTCCTCATTCATTAAATTGCTACTGACATCATCAAACTTCAGGGTCCTTGCATTTGTTGAAGTGCTCATAGCTACAATTAAATTTTCCTAGTTGTCTGGCATAGAACACATTAGCAATATAGCTCTAATTTCATCACCTAAAATGATTTTAACAGAGGAAAGTTGATTAATAATAATATTAAATGCATTGAAGTGCTCAGCAACTGAAGCACCCTCCTTCATTTTGAGATTATAAAGCTTTTTCATCAAAAACACTTTGTTTGATGTCGTGTTCTTCTCATATAGATCATGGAGCTTCTTCCATTGCCTTTTCTATGGACACATTGAAATACACATTCTTTGCTAGATATTGGCAGATTGTTGCAATCACCTTTCTATCTAGCTTATTCCATTATTCATTTGTCATCGATGAGGGTTTCTTTGTTGTGCCCTCAATCGACAAATACTGATCCTTCAAAATCAGTATATCCTCCATCTGTGATTTCCATAGGGCAAAATTAGCCCCGCTCAACTTCTCCATATGTGTGACTGTTGTCTCCATTTTCAATATATTGGTGCCCAAAAAACAAAAACTTCACTTAGAAATAAAACTTTAATTATTACTCTTTAAAATCTAGTAATAATGACCTTCCTCTTTTTAAAATACAGTTTTCAAAATTTTTGCTCCTTTTTAAAATATACTTTTCAAAATTCCAACATATAATTATATAAATATAAAAAACATATATAATGTTTTAACCTTTTCACATTTCACACATACATATGTTGGTTTGAGAAAAAACTTGACATATACAATTTATGAACACCAAGTTTCAACTCCAAACTCCATGGATCTTCACGTTTCAAACTCCAGCACATGTTTCAACATAGATCCACAACCTTGTTTTTCTTGCAGCAACTGTCTTTTAGTTCTAATTTTCCTCAACTATTTCCTGGACAGATCCTTCAACAGCTCCAAAGGTAACAGTGAACATTTTAGCGAACGCTGCCAGAATAAGGTGATGGCACTAAGCTGCCAGAGTAAGGTGATGGCACTAAGCAGCTTGCACAGTAGATATTGGACCCTAGCTCTGATCCCAGTTGTTAGACCAAAGCATACATAACACACAAGAGATTTATACACATAGCAAAGAATAATTATGAATAAACAACAAAATTACTCAATCATAACAGCGAAATAGATAAAACAATCACTAGGGAATAGAAATTACATACATAACACACAATAGATTTATACTCATAGAAAAGAATAATTATGGATAAACAACAAAATTAATCAATCAGCGAAATAGATAAAACAATTACTAGGGAATAGAAATTACTTTGCATTAGGTAACAGGCCTCGACCTTGGCTTGCCTTCCTTGGCTACAGAAATATGCTTCCCCTTTATGGCGGTATAGAAGGATAATTCAATGCTCCCCTTATATTTCGTGGCTTTCATTATTAAAAATACAAAAAAAATACGAAAGCATTCTTCTGAAATATTCCTTTCCTGGCATTTTTATGCCAGATATCGAAAACAGATTTCACTTCCCATCTTCAAATTTAACCAATCTACTTTAGTTAAATAGGTCTACCCCTGGCCTTAATGCCATCAAACTGATAGCTAAAAATGGTTTCCAAAATTTCAACCCTAACCAAGTAAATCAAAGCCAGAAGAAACAAGGTTACAATTCACGCAACAGCTGTTTGTCCCGCATGTTGGGGAGTGGTCTCTCCAATCCAGTGGCCTTGACTGCTCACCGTATTGATGCCCTCTAATGACCACCGTTGTCAAAGTCGATTCTCTTTATGACCACCGCTGTCAAAGTCGATTCTCTTGTTATTGAAGATAACATGCTCGATGTGGGAAGCTAAACACAGCCAAACTAGCAGACCACGACTCTGCAATCAATCTGCCACTCATTTATATATGTTTCAAACAGTATGCCGGGCCCGATATTTCTTATGTATTTGATTAATGGTAAGATGAGAGATATCTCCTTAAAACGACTTGCCTCACCTGAGGTGGACTGCCTGGATTTTAGATAGAGATAGGCATGCGAAACGCGTGAGAGTGCGATAAACAGAACGCCAACGCTGACGGCTCTATTTTTTAAAGTTGGTGGGAATCAGCGTAGGAGTTTCACAACAGAGCCACTCCGTCAAATTGGACAGTTGGACCCATCTTCACAGTTTCAAGAAAAGATATTGACAGTTTTGTAAATTTTTAACCTGTCATGACAGCCCGTCAAATTCCATCCTTGGTGGGGATGAGTTAATAGCCAGCTATATGTCTGTCCGTGTTTTGCTTTCGTCTCTATGAATCGCCTCCGCGTTGTCCACAAATACAAAGAAACTACATACTAGAGGGTTGCCAAACCTGTGAATTGATATGTGTGGTGAAGCCCGTGAACGATGCCAAACTTGGGAATTGATAAATGCTGTAGGCCCTGAACCTGGTATGATTTTTATATAATTATTTGGTATAGCACTGGGGCAAAGAGCAAAGAAATTTAGAAAAGAAGGAAAAGAACATAAAGATGAAACATTGGTATCATTATTATTTGGTATGGTATTCGGGTAAAGAGGAAAGAGATTTAGAAAAGAAGGAAAAGGACCGAAAGATCAAAGATTTGGTGCATAAACGTGTCAGCTTAGAAGTCTTTGAACGTTGTTATTACTCAGAGCTTCTAGAGGAAAACTACTAGATGTCGACCTTTTAAACTTTTTGATGAGAAATCTAGGTTAGCCAACTAAGAGAAAGAACAATTTTATGTTTTCCAGAAATTCATGTTGCTTTCTGGAAGTGTCCTTTGCCATTCATACTGTTAGCGTACATAAAAATGACATGCTTCATCAAAAATATTGAGTGAGGATCAAATTTCAAAGTGAGCTAAATTGTGCAACTCTTCCATCGCACAATACGCGTGCGAAACTGGCAGACCCGAGGGAAAAAGATAAATGTGAATTTGCGTTAGTTAATTGTCAATATCGACATCAACTTATCTGAAAGAAAAGAATTGTCATTTTATCCTCGTTCCATTAACAAAAACGGTTGTCGACTATGGTGAAAACATAATTGACTTTTTGGTTGTAAACCATGTGACAACGTCATTTGTTGGGTATTTTTTAAATGTTTGCTATGGGAAAATACCAAAACCACAAAAATAAAAACACAGAGGCAATGCTCTGTTTCCTTTGCTCCAAGATCTTTTTCACAGAGAAGTTTTTTTTAAATTAATTACATAGGACAGAGTATTCCACCACCATAAAATGATTTATATTCATTAAACAAAAACACTTACATATTCATCCTCTTTCACTCAGAGGGATTCACCAAAACATTTTCACAAAACTTACTCTGCCTCCTATGAAATTTTACACCACTGTGTGTAAATATTTCATTTACATTCACTGCTGTGTGAAAACAAAATTACAGAGTTTTACACATTTACCTTTTCACCTGTGTGAAACAACTCATTGATTTAGAAACAAAACAGCCCACTGGTTTTCTTCATTCACTTCTCCTCCTGCACTGCTGTGCATTCTTTGCATTTCATTTACATTACAGCTCAAAAATATTCATGCACTTCTGTGCATTCCTCCCCTGCAATAAAATATTTACGCTCTGGTTTCCATTCACTGCTGCTGCATTTTTTTTTACATTACCAAAAACAAATCTAATCTCTGTCTTTTTTTTGTTTACGTTCGCTGCTGCGAACAGACTTCACACCTTCCCCGTATGCAACTCATACGCATCACCTCAAATTACAATCCATGGTATTTTTTTCTTATTGGCTGCTGTGAGCCCCTCATATTTTGTTCTCCCCGCACGATAATACATAACAAAAAAAATAGGTCAACGTTTTTTTTTAAAACATATATTAAAAGGACTTACCCATACTCCTATTTAATCGCCGTAAGAAATATTAAAAACCTTACCAAAACATATTACATAACATTAATATAACGTATGGGATGGTCCACGCCTCATTAAATTTTAACAGGCCCCGTACGTACTATGAAGATTTTAACCGGCGGAGAACTTCCCCTTCAATCGGACGGCGAAGAGCAAGCATCATGATCGGACGCATATCGGGCGGGATGAGGAGACAGCAGGTTACCTTCCGATGGATGTCAGTGGGTGACGTCACGGTTGGACAGTTGTCAGCATCGGAGCACCATGTCCGGAAACCACTTCATGTCGAAGAGTGGTGCGATATCATACTGGCGGTTTTCAGGTTTGTACTGAGTGGTTTTGGGTTGCCGTTGACTGCTGGTTCGCGCGGGCAGTGAAATTATAACTTCAACACTCCCCTTTAATTTCAACTGCTGGGCATTCAGTCATACCCAGACACTTCCTCAAAAATTCGAAGCTTTTCTGATCCAGTGGCTTTGTCAAGATGTCTGCGACCTGTTCTTGTGTCCTGCAATTTTCTAGGACGATTTCTCCATTGTTCACTAATTCTCTGATGTAGTGAAACCTTGTATCAATGTGTTTCGTTCTCTTATGAAACACTAAATTCTTTGACAATGCAATAGCTGAGCTATTGTCGCAAAAGATCACTATCGTTTTTGCCTGCTCTTGGCCTAAGCTTCTCAACATCCTTCTCATCCAAACTGATTGACATGCTGCTGCTGTAGCTGCCACATATTCAGCCTCTGCTGTAGACAATGCTACGATGGACTGCTTCGTAGAAGCCCATGAA